>JBBMKF010473842.1:0-10312 GCA_037834155.1 Curcuma caesia | reverse complement strand
ATGTAGAGATGCTCACGAGTTGTGATCCAATCACAAATTCTCTCATGCTATGAATCGTATTGCGGACATTCAGTATTTGAGTTTAAGATTCAATCAAACATATATAAATGTACACTCAAATAGTAAATTATTATTTATCCAATAAATAGTATAACCGTAAGGTGATTGTCATAGGACACTTCTCAAATCTAATAGTATCTTCTAGTCTCAAAGAGGGGCTCTCAAGCATTACAACAACTTCAAAAGGCAAGTCGAATGTCTTGCTAACTTGAAATATCTCAATTGAGTCTCATACACCTCAATTCCTCAACTCGACTTTGAAGGAGGGATTAATGAAATTAAACCTCGACTTGAAGTTGAATGTACCTCCACTCTCTCTAACTTTAATGGTTTCTAGTACCTCAAGAAGAACAAACTCATGGAGTTTTGGAGAGGGAGATGAAGTATTTTGTCAACGAGGAAGAGAAACACTACAAAAATAACCAAAATAGCGATGGATTTAGTGACTGAATTATAATCGATCGCTGTTTTAGTAACCGATTTTTAACTTCGATTGCTATTTAGCGACCGATTTATAATCGATCACTAATTAGCGATCGATTATAATTTGATCGCTATATTAGCAACGAAATTATAATCGATCGCTATTTAGCGATGAGCGTTAAAAATCAGTCATTAATTAGCGGCGAAAATCAAATATCGATCGCTAAAACAACGATCAAATTTATATTGGGTCGCTAATTTTAGAGTTGGACGGCACGTGGAGAATTTTAGCAAACCTTAGCAATCAAACTGAGATTCGATCATTAATATTTAGCAATCGAACTCCGGTTCGATCACTAAAATAGCGGCCAACTATAGTTTGATCACTAAAATAGTGATCGAACTCCGGTCGATCGCTAATTTTTCTCAAAATTCTCATCGCGATCTTTCTCTCTTCTCCCCCGAATCCTAAAGTTCTCACCGAACCCTAGAGTTCTCAGCTACTGCTATGATCTTTCTTCAATCTCTCTCCGATCTCCTCCTCCGGTGCGATTTTCCTGACGAGATTTCTCTCCGGCGTCTCAGGGTAAGTTGTTACTTTGATTTTGTTTTTTTTTTCTATTAGGCATGGTTGCGGTGCTGGCGGGCTGGTGCCCAGCTCGCGCGGCCGAGGTGGTGGCAGTCAGTCCCGCGGTCGAACCTAGGGTTTGTGGCACTGCCGACTGCTGGTCTGGTGGCGCAGCTAGTCCCGCGGCCGACCACGAGTTTGGTGGCGCAATCGGTCCTATGGCTGACTGCGAGTCTAGTGGTGTAGTCGGCCACCGAGTCTGGTGGCACGGCCGACTTGGGCAATGGGTTCAGACCCGATCTGGTCATGATGGGGTGTGGGGTTGTAGGAGTCGCGAGTACAGCAGAGTCGGGGTTGAAGGGGCCAGTCACAGGGCTGCCGGGGCCGACCGCCTGGGGCTAATTTAAGACTTTATGTAATGTGATTAATGTTAATTTTTTTAATATTTTTTTTATCTTCAAGTGTACTAGCTGCATATTCTGAACACCATCTTTCATCCATTTCGGATATACTCTGTTGGTGGTACTTTTAATTTTGAATTTAAAATATTTATTTATTTTAAGTTTAAGTGGTATTATGGTTTAATTAGGTTTATGTTATGAAGTTTGCATGTTTAGCTTTATACATTTATTAATATCGTAATTATTTTCTCATTAGATTAAAATGTATATAATTAAAACTTATATGTATAATAGATTAAAGAATGAACTTATTATTGATGAATACTTTGATGGAGTTGAAACATTTGTTGAATTTGCTAAGTGTCATCCAGAGTATATGAATGGTGATCATTTATTGTGTTCATGTAATTATTGCAAATGTAAAAATATAGCTTTTCGTGATGAGGATACTCTGAAAGTGCATCTATGTAAAAATGGATTTGTTACAAATTTTTACAATTGATATTGTCATGGAGAACCTTATGTGTTTTAGCCAATTGGGCATTCTAGTGCTTCCTCATCTAATTATATTACTCAACATGAATCATCATTTGCCCAAGATGATTCATTATTTAATGACAATACAATGTAGTCAATGGTTTATGATACGATGAATGCATTTGATCATCAAAATATTTATGAAATACCAACACCTAAAATCCAGAAATTATATGACATGTTAAATGTTAGTGAAAGAGAAGTATGAGAAGACATTCCTTCTGGTCATTCCCAACTATCAGCTATTGCTAGACTACTAAACATCAAGGCTGAACATCATTTCTCTTAACAATGTTATAATGATATTTGTCAATTGATGTCTGAGTTGCTCTCTGCTAATAATATAATGATTGATAGTTTCTACGGTACAAAAAAATTTGATCAAGGATTTAGGTTTGCTTGTAAAAAAGATTGATTGTTGTACAAATAACTGCATAATTTTTTGAAATGAAGATAATGAATTTATTGAATGCAGATTGTGTAATCACCCTCGGTATTGGCAGCACAGTCATATATCAGGGAAAAAGAAGAAGAATATATCATGGAAAGTTATGTATTATTTCCAGTTAACTGCTAGACTTCAACGTTTTGTATGCATCTGCTACAGTAGCAAGCCACATGAGATGGTATAATGAGCATATATACGAAGGAGATGTAATGTGTCATCCTACTGACTCCCCTACATGGAAACATCTTGATATAATTATTTTCTTCTTTTTCAATGGATTCACGTAATGTAAGACTGAGATTTTTAGCAGATGAATTTCAACCATTTGGTCATATAGATAATAATATTCATCTTGGCAATCATAGTAACACCATACAACTTACCGCCATAGATGTGTATGAAAGATGAATTCATGTCCCTTACCATGCTTATTCCAAGTCCAAAGAATCTAAAAAAGAAGATAGATATATTTTTGCAACCTCTTATTGCAGAGTTGAAAGAATTATAGAATATAGGATCTTCGACTTATGATATTACAAGTAAAAGTAATTTTACCTTGCATGCTATTTTATTACGGATAATTAGTAATTTTCATATATACTCAATGTTGTCTGGATAGAGCATGGCTGGTAAGTTAGCATGTCCACATTGCATGATAAAGTCGGATGCATTTTCATTACTTTACAGTTGAAAAATATCTTAGTTTGATAATCACTATAAATTTTTATCAAAAGAGCAACCTTTAAGGCGAAATAAGAAAGAGTTTATAAAGAATGCAATAATCAGAAAACAATTGCCAGTAATCAAGTTAGGAGAGGAAGTCTTTCAGAAAATAGACAACTATGGATTTGTATCAATAAATTAGATCGGTTCTAATAATTTAAATAAATATATTACTAGGGTTTGCAAGTGTGGTTAGAAGAAACGAAGCATAGTTTGGAAGTTGTCATATTGGAAGTATTTGCTCATTCTACATAATTTAGATATGATGCATGTGGAAAAGAATTTTTTTTAATAATATTTTCAATACTGTGATGAATGTTATGGGCAAAACTAAAGACATGGCAAAATCATGTGAGGAATTGAAATAATTAGTTAATAGACCTTAGTTGCATCAAAATGAAATAACCGATAAATTTTCAAAGGCTTCAAAAAGCCCAATTTAAAAAGCCCAAGAGAATAACCATCCTAAATCAAACTGAACCAAATTAGATCAATTCAGTGGTCTGGTTCAATCGCGGTCTGGTTCAATGTGTTTAAAAGGCAAGTCAGGTTCTGTCAGAAGTCGGCTTGCACTGCACGATTAGGGTTTTTTCTTCTTCTTTGATCGCGATTTTCTTCCCCATAGCCCCTTTCTCCCGATCAAAGCTAACGGGGTGACGACGGCTTCTTCTACGATTTATGAGCACTGACAACCTCGATAGGAGCTCCGTCGGAGTGGTCCAGCTCCGGTGAGCTCTTCCATCTTCCCCTCCGACCATGCTTAGCTTGTCACCAAGGTTAGGACAACGAGTTTCAAAAGCGACCGATAATACCATTTCCTCTTGGTTTTCACCGGAGTGGTCCAGCTTAAATGAGCTCTTCATTCTTTCCCGCAATCCACTGGAGCACAGCGGCTGAATTCCTTCGTCGACGTGGTTCACAGACGTGAGGGCTACCCTACCGGCTTCAACCATCCTCCTTGTCACTGGTGAAGCTCCAAGGTAAGTGATTCTCGATTCCTTTTGCCTGATCTGCCAACATGGTTTGCGGCAGTAGGTTAGGGCAGAGACAAACTGATGACTGGCTGATCTTGGACTCTCCGATCGGTCTTCTTCAGAGTGGTCCAGCTCTCTCATTGGTGTGAGCATCCCAGCAAAAGTTATTCTCACTAGTTCACCGGAGAAGGTGTTTTGTCTTCGGGCCAGTGGTGTCATGTTGGATTTGATTTGGAGATTGTATACTTCAATTAATTTGTGATTTGGTTGAGTTTGGATGAATGTGTGATTTGATTAAGTTTGGATGAATTTGTGAATTTGTTAAACTTCATTATGAATTTGTGAATTTGTTAAACTACATTATGAATTTATGATTTGGTTAAAGTTTGGATGAATTTGTGATTAAGGTTGATGTTTGGCTGAATTTGTTAATTAGGATAAATGTTTAGGATTAATTTATGAATTTGGTTAATGTTGTTATTGGATTATGATTTTGGTTAGTAATAATGTGATTATGTGTAGTTGATAGTTTATAATTGCATTTTCTTTAGCTTTATTACATTAGTATTGTAGATTTGTTTGTATGTGTGGTTTGGTGTTTAGTTTTAATTCTGTAATAGTTAAATTGTTTCTAAATTGATAGTATAAATATTTCTTAGTTACTCTCCGTTAGAGTAAACTTGTATCATAAGGCTCTAATTGTGTTACTCATGGTTCTTTTCTTTGACTAAATAAGGCTAGAAATAAAAATCTCTTTATAATGTTGTCTAATACAAACCTCCTATCATTGGTTCCACGAGAGAGACGATCTGGACCCTCTACTATACTATTTTAGTGTAAATTAGGAGTTTTGATTAATTATAAAATATAAATTTTAAATGGTATGTGTGATAAATAAATAAAATAAAAAATTATATATATATAAATATATATAAAATAAAAAGAGCACCATTAAAATTTGGGTTCGTTGCCAGGGAACTAAAATGATGTTTATTTATTTTTAGATTGTATATTAGTTTTGTTTGATTCTTGTATCTTTATTTTCTTGATTTATTTATTTATTTATATGTAATTCTTAATTTGTTATTTGACAGTGAGGTGTATGACAAAGTGTTGATAAACTGCTTGATCTTAACCCTAAGATAGATAAAATATTTCATACTTTACAGAGGATTCAAAAGAAGTCATTTAGTGTTCTGAGCAGTAGCTCTTCAAATTTGGAAGTAAAACTGGCAGATAACAATAGAACTCCGAAGGAGCTTACATCACCTTATGTGACCTATCAATATTCTTGCATTAGCTATCCTACATTGGAGGGTGATTTTGAGCTTAAGTCTAGTATTATCCATTTGCTCCCCAAATTTCATAAATTATCATGAGAAGATCCCAATAGACATCTACATGAGTTCCATGTGTTTTGTTATACTATGAAACTACATGGAATTTCATAGGATGATATCAAGCTGCAAGTCTTTCCCTTTTCATTAGTAGGATAGCTAAAGATTAGTTATATTCACTTCCACCTAGATGTATTATATGTTGGCTTGATATGAAGAAAATATTCTTGGAGAAATTCTTTCCAGCTTCCAGAACTACAACTATCAGAAAAAAAATATCTATGACATTCAGCATAGATTTTAGGAGAGCCTCTATATGATTATTAAGATAGATTCAAGAGATTGTATTCAAGTTGCCCTTAATATTAGATTAGTGACCAGCTACTTGTTCAGTACTTCTATGAAAAATTGATTTTCATGGATAGGAGTATGATAGATGCAACCAATAGAGGTGCTTTGGTGAACAAGATGTAGCGCCAGTGGGGAGCGCTAGAGGGGGTGAATAGCATGTTTGTCATTTTGTTCTTTTGTTCATACTAACATAGAAACTTAGCAGTGGAATTAGCAAATAAATAGGGGCACATAGATTTACTTGGTTCCTAACCCCCCCCCAAGGTCAGTACGTCCAAGGCCTATGCATGGGAAGACACCCGTCCACTAATGGTCTCCTTTCTGAACCTTTATCCGGAGGCAGAGAAACCCGTCTTACAGTCCAATCAATAATAATTAAAGTGTAAACAAGTAAGACTTAAAAAGAAATAATCAGACAATCATGTAGAAGCCGATCCGATTGTCCTGAGTGTCGCACACTCCTCTTAGAACTTCCTCGGTTGCACGAGCCTAGCTCCATTCGCATTCAACAGTATAGCAGAATGAAGAATGAGGCGTAGAATTGATCTCCTTGGGTGCTGGTCGTATAGGGCATATAAAGACCTTTCCATTCACCTGGATCCCTTTTACGGTGCTTGGAACCGATCCAATCCGGTTCTGTCGGTCTTTATTGGGGCTAATTTCACCTGATCCAAATGTCTAAAACACATAGGGGCACCTGGATCTGCCTGTTTCGGGTGCCCGAATTCAATAGGGGTGCTCAAAATCAGTCAACCATTGACCTGAGTTGACTTTCAAGCTTGGTTCAGTTACTTCTGTTTGATCCTCTTATGCTTCCTCAGTCTTGCTTCCAGCTCCTGGTTCCTGCAAGATTAGCATACAAGCAAACAAGCAACCTAAGCCTACTTGTAGTCAGTCTGATCTACTAGTCTTACCTAAGTCTTATCCTGTAGGCCTAACCTACTAGACTTACCCGTGCCTAACTTCTCGTTAGGACTAGTCACTTCTATAGGTAGACTTTCTACCTGCCAAACATCCTATTTGGACTTTCCCTTACCTAACCTCCAATTAGAACTAATCACTTCCATAGATAGAGTTCTCACCTACCAAACATCCGTTCATCCTTAACTTGCTTAGACTTTCCCTTGGCCAACCTCTAGTCAGGACTTCCTTGCCCAGCTTCACTCACCAGGACTTTCTGCCCAACCTCCAACTAGGTCGTCCTTGTCCAATCTTTCACATTAGGACTTCCTCTGCCTAACCTTCAGCTAGGACTTTTCCTACCTACCCTCCAACTATGATTTTCTCTGCCTAGCCTCAACTAGGACTTCTCCTTGTCTGGTTTAACTGACTAAGACTTCTTGTTAATCTTCTGGTCAACTTTGACCTAACTAGACTTCACTCACATTAAAATATTAGGTCCTACTTGGATCAACCCTTGGTCAAACAGATCAGACCTAGGTATATTATCAAACATTGAAACTTTAGGGACAGACTAGTGCTTCTTGCACCAACACAAGACTCCAAGTTAAGCTAGGGATCTCATTACAAATATGGCAAATAATTCACAGTAGTTCAGGAGCACTCTAGGTGTTAGTGAAGCTCAATTGGTGTCTATAGAGCAGCAGGGGATAAAGAACACTCTACAGAAGCTGACATTTTTGGTGAGATAGATGACAGTAAATTAGACAGTCCACCCTTTTACTATTCCTGTGTCAGTGATAAAGGTTTGTGATATTTGTTCTAGTTCAAAGTATTACACAGATGTATGTACATCTCTTCATTAAGATGATGTATATGTGATGGCGAATCAGTTCCCTTCCCATCCCCAGTACAAGTATGATCCTATGTCAGCTACATACAATCTAGGTTGAAGAGATCACCTGAATCTAAGCTATGGGAATTCATTTCAGCAGCCATATCATCCACCACCTGCATTTTAGCAGCCAAATGTGTTTCACAACAATTCAATTGCAACTAGTTTGTAGTCACAGTAGCTTCCAAATCCAAACCCTATAGGACCCAAAATTGAAGACCTTATGCAACAATTGATATCGCAGCAGCAACAACATCAACAGAGGACAGATGTAACTATACAGAACATAGAGAGATAGATAAGTTAGCTCGCTTCCAACATAAATCAACTACAGTCACAAGGGTCTAATTAGTTACTTTCATAGTTCATTCCAAACCCAAAGAGAAATGTAAGTGCAGTCATGCTTCAGAGTGGAAAATTCACTACTGACCTTATTGCATTAGTTCCAACCCCAGACCCTATCAGCATGGATTAGATCATAAAGCAGGATTTACAATCATGACGATCAAGGTTTGGTGTATTGCTACCCTTTCCTCTAAGGCCAGTGCAGCCTAGGAAGAGTGTTCACAAGAAGAAGTTGAAAGGGAATGAGTAAGTTAGCATGGGAAAGAATGTATCTATACTCATTTAGTCACTACCCCAGAAGTGTGAGGATCCAGAAGTGTTCAATATACCATGTGTCATTGGGAGTTATATTTTAGAGGATGCTATGCTAGATTTAGGGGCCTCGATTAATGGCATGCCGAGATCAGTCTTCCAGACACTTGGTATTCGACCTTAGCACCCTACAGGGGTTGTTATTCAGTTGACCAACCATAGTCATGCTCACCTAGCAAGAGTGATAGAGGACGTTTTGGTTAAGGTGAGAGAGCTTATATTTCTTGTAGATTTTTACATTTTAGATATGGAAGATGAGTTGTCTACACATAAAGCCCCACTCATTCTGGGCAAACCCTTCCTTAAAACTGCTAGAACCAAGATTGATATACATGTAGGGACACTTTCCATAAAGATTGGAGATACAGTGGTATTGTTTAATATTTTGGATGTTATGAAGTATCCGATGGAGAATCATTCTATTCTTAGTATTAGTTTATCTGATTATTTGGATTGCATGGATATTTTAGTTGAGTTTGCTTCTCATTTGAATATTTTTGAATCTTCTGAATTGTCTTGAGTTTGATGATTCTTATGACTTGGACGATGATAGGAGCACGGTTGCATTATGGTTTATCTATGTCCCTTTCTCTTTTGGTGAGAAATATGAAAGTGCCACTAAAACTTGAGTTAAAGCCTCTACCTGTGCATCTGAAATATGTGTATTTAAAGAAGGACAAGCAACTACCTATTATTATAGCCAGAAATCTAGATTCAGAGCATGAGCAAAAATTGTTAGATATTCTAAGGCGACATAAAAAGGCTATTGGGTGGGCACTTGCCAATATACCTGGTATTAGTCCTTCTATTTATATGCACAAAATTCATTTGGAAAAGGATATGAAGCCAGTAAGACAACAACAGAGACAACTCAACCCACTCATTCTTGATGTTGTGAAGAAAGAGGGGAATAGACTTTTGTAGGCTGGTATTATATACCCTATTTCAGATAGTAAGTAGATGAGCCCAATTTAGATGGTTCCGAAAAAGTCTGGCATCACAGTAGCGGTGAAAGAGGAGAATGAGTTAATTCCCACCAGAGTCCAGAATTCATAAAGAGTGTGTGTGAATTACAAGAAGCTCAATTAGGCCGACAGAAAAGATCACTACCCCTTGTCTTTTATTGATCAGATGTTAGAAAGGCTAGCAGGAAAGTCTCATTATTACTTCTTAGATGGGTACACGAGGTATTTTCAGATATACATTACTTTAGAGGATCAGGAGAAGATGACTTTCACTTGCCCCTTCGGGATATTCGCTTATAGACGTATGTCATTCAGACTCTGCAACGCTCTAGAAACTTTTAGCGGTGGCGGTGCATAGCGAGTATCTTTGGTGCTTTAATAGAGCATTACATAGAAGTGTTCATGGATAATTTTTCTATTTATGGCTCATCTTTTTATACATGTTTGGATAATTTATTACGAGTTTTGCGTAGAAACATTGAGACTGATTTGATTTTAAATTTTAAAAAATATCATTTCATGGTCGAGCATGATATTATTTTGGATCATATAGTCTCTAAAAATGGCATTAAAGTAGATCTTTTTAAAATTAGTGTTATCTCTTCTTCACCTTACCCCACATACGTGCAGGAAGTGTGAGCATTCCTTGGACATGCAGGTTTCTACAGATATTTCATTAGAGATGTCAGCAAAATTGCTCTTCCATTGATCCATTTATTGCAAAAGGATGTAGCATTTGACTTTGATCAAAGGTGCAAGGATTCTTTTGGCCAATTGAAGGAAGCTCTTGTATTGGCCTCGATCATTATAACTCCATGTTGGACACTTCCATTCGAGCTTATGTGCGATGCTTCAAATTATACGGTGGGAGTTGTCCTAGCATAGAGAGTGGGCGGAGTACCGCATGTCATAAGCTATGCTTTAAAGACTTTAGATGTTGCATAAGCCAACTACACCACAACAAAAAAAGAGTTTTTATCGATTGTCTTTGCTTTAGATAAATTTAGATTATATCTTCTTTGTTCTTATGTGGTTGTTTTTTTTATCATGTAGCTTTAAAATTCCTCCTAAAG
>JBBMKF010473831.1:0-10312 GCA_037834155.1 Curcuma caesia | reverse complement strand
TAACTAAAATAAAAAATTTAATCTAAATATTTAAAAATAAAAAATAAAATATTTTTAAAAAATAATAAGATAATTTTACGGATTTTAATAAAATCTATTTAAATTATGTTCAACTATAGGTAGAAATTGATTATTAAAATCTTATTAAACCTAAGTTGAAAAACAAACAAAACAAAAACAAAAGGAACTGCGACTGACCACGCGTGCGACCGGGGGCGCGTGGGGCCTGTGCACGGAGGCGTCGCCAGGCCAACGTGACGCCTCCCATGGCGTCGTTGGGCCCACGCGACGCCTCCCGTGGCGTCGTCGTGCCTGAGCGACGCCCGCGGTGGAGTCGCTGAGGCGGCGCTACGCTTTTGGAGGCGTCACCGAGCCCGCGCAACACCTCTTGAGGTGTCGCCGAGCCCAGGCAAAAGGCATCGCGCCACCTTGGCGACGCAACCAGAGGTGTCGCCGAGCTCGGGTGACGCCTTCAGAGGCGTCTCCTGGCTGGAACGCCTGTGCCAGTGCCGTGCTGGTGTCCGTCCGTCAGTGGAATAAAATTTTTTGCCGGTATCGCGCGATACGACTCGAGATTTCAATCCATGGTCTAACCACATATAATCTCTTTTTGACCCTTAGAAGTGTAAATTTAAGACTATATCCAAATAAAGAGTTCGCTATTAAGGTTCTTAATGAGAGTATGTTGGTAACCCTCTTTGAGAGTTGAATATTTTGCTAATATTAATAGAATAGATGTAAGTAAATATAAAATAAATTATTATAGTGATTTTCAACACAAATTTTGTTCACTTATTCTTACAATTGTGTACCTGTATGGTATGGTGGTTATAATATGGTGGATAAACTCGATTTTATTATAGATTCTATTGTAGACAACATCTTCAAGTGGTTGCGAAAGGAATCAACTTTTTCCTTTATTTATACAAAAGTGCAATATTGCCTTTTTTATTGTTGCTTGGAGAAAATGATCTACATTCACCATAATATACTCCTTTAATTAAGGACGATAACAAAAGTGAAGGAAGAACATTACTCTAGTGATGTATACTCATTTAGTATTGGATTCATTTAAATTGAGGATGATTCAATGATGGATTGATGGAGTGTTATTGTGTCTGAGATTTCATTCTTAATGAAGTAGGGATTCACCACGATCATTTTTATTCAACAGATTGAAAAAGTGTAAGCTAGAGGAAATGCTGATGAGGAAGTTGGTAATGATGAAACTTTTGACTAAGTATTCTAATCGACCTAGATATTCCCAAACATTTCAACCCTAATCAAATCCAAACACAAAGTAAGCTCACAGTTAACCGGAAAGACAACTCTTGCAATTTCTACTAAAGAAAAATAGAAATCTTCTAAATCTATTTAATAAAAAGTAGTTGTCAAGGGGAAGAGCCAACTGATGATTCATTAAAATCCACTTGATACAATTGATGAGCAAGAACATGATAAGAATGATGAAGTAATTTTGCATTTTGATACTAGTCGGACGAAAAGTTTGAAATGATGCTACATTGACAACAATGCAACTACTAATGGAGACGATAACAATAGAGATGCACCGAGTAGTGGTGGTGGTGAAATTTATGTAACATCGACTCCAACAATTGAGCCTTGGATATATGAATAAGTTACACTCCCAACCTACGATGATTATTATGGCGCAAACTTATCAAGAGTTAATATGAACGCTGATGTAATGGTGACAAACAAAATGAAGCTTGTGATTATCATGATATGCACGAGAGTTTAAGTGACAAATTTTCATCGAGGTTCATTGTATTCAACTTTTTCATTATAGCTTTGATGCATCATTTGAGACCTCGAGGACACATATATCTTATCTTGCACCCGATTTTGGAGTGCTAGTCTAAGTCAAACTCTCAGTAGTAAATTAAGAGATGCTGGTGGGCATGTACAAAAATGAATACATGTTCTAGGATAATTATATAATCTAGATGTTAGAAAACTATTAGGTTGATCTTTCAATCTTACTAGAACTCATGCTTTCATTTGATTCACCACTCTTTTTGGTATTAAAAAGGTGACATGTCCTATGCTTTAT
This sequence comes from Curcuma caesia, assembly GCA_037834155.1. Classification (NCBI taxonomy): domain Eukaryota; kingdom Viridiplantae; phylum Streptophyta; class Magnoliopsida; order Zingiberales; family Zingiberaceae; genus Curcuma; species Curcuma caesia. Next base: position 8,238 of record JBBMKF010473831.1, on the reverse strand, counting down.
TAAACTCATCATAATTATTTGTGTAAGTTTTTATGAGATTTAATATTGCATTAATTTTTTTTGAAAAGAGATATATGTTTGCTTGCCTTTACTTGATAATTTTAAATTGTTCTACATCTGAAAACTTACATAAAACCAATATAAGATCAAGCATAACAGAAAAACCTATTTTTTCAAAATATATACATCCCCGTGTTGTATATATTTTACTTGCATTCTTGAACCAAATTTAGTTGGCAATTTGCATATTCTCAAAATGTAAAAATTACACTAAATTTCATGAATAATCTAAAATTGAAATATCAGTTAAACATAACATAAGCAATACCCATAATCATCATAACTCTGAACTTGTGGCAATTTGAATTCATTGAAGATGTTGAAGCCGAAGCTTAATCTGGATGCAACAAGATCTTGCATTTGAAATAGAGGCAGTGGAATAATTTGAGGAAGAATTTGAGCCATAATCTCTCTAATTGAACTTCAAGTGACTAAGACTTGAACTTTTTGAGTTTTTTCTAGCAACAATAACAAAAGTATAGGTTCCAAATTTATAATTTATCGATAGCTGTTGTAGAGGATCTAGCAGACACCAAACTTTGCACAACGTTGCGCCGAAATATGAACTTAACAATCAACATATGAAACATAAATTTAATAGCAAGGTTTAAAATCTCGAGCACTATAGAAGTTTTGATCTCCGATTGGAACAATAGTTTCAATATAGTACCATGCAGTGCCAATACTTATTCGACACTTATATAATTTTAAATATAAATGTAAACCAATTAAAAAAATGTGATTTCTAGGAATATTTGAGAGAAATATGTTACAAATTATTTCAAAAATCTTAACCACCTTGCTTATAGAGATATCACCATCTAGTGTTTATATTATATCTTATGTAACTTCTAGTTTTGATAAACAAACTTCAAAATTTTAAATTTTCCTTTCTATTTATTTTTTTTGCTAAAAATGCTAAATATCTACTTATTTCCTTTATAGGAAATGGGAACTCATTAGCTAATTGAAGAAATTTTTTTATCATGTATGAGATGTGTACTTTACATTCGGAAAACAAATTTGTGTTCAACTCTTTGTTCATCTAAATTAATATTGGTGTTAGTAATGACTTTATTTTTTCAAGTTGGAAATCATCAAAATGAGATTACATCTCTTAATGTAATCTTTTTCACCGAAAAGAAAAACATGTATATTGTTACTAGTTTACTAGAGGTTGTTGCCTACTCGTTTAAACGCTGTTGCCTACTTGCATAGTTGTTGCCACTTGACGATATAAGGTTAATATTTAATTAACTTTTCTGCATCATTTTTAATATCCAAATAAAGTTAAGTTGATGGAACTATAACATTTTTGATAAGCAACAAATTATCAGTGTTAAAGCTTTGTTTCCTAAAGAAGAACAATAATTAAATCTTTAGTTCAATTTCACTCAAACTCTATAGTCAGCTAGCAAAACATAAATAGTTTCAAAATATAGAAAGACCGTTCAGAGCAAACTTTATGCAATTTACATTTGATCCAAATTGCTTAATCTGTGTTAGAAACATAGAACTTCATTTATTCCATTTAGCATAACCTTTAGTTGGGAACGCTAATAGAAATACAAGGAAAAAGTTTGATTTCAATATGAGTGCAATAAAACACAAAAAATGAGCGCCTAACAGAAAAAGAATAGTAACTGTTGTTACTTTTTATTTCTTTCAAAATATAAATCCATGTTGAACCATTAATTACACAAAAGTTTTATCCTTTAATATAAGAAATATTACTTGAATTTAGACAATTTCAACTTCGACTATATATTATATTTTGCTTTTGATTGAAGTTTTCATTGCCATTTAATTTTAAATTTTATTGCTTATAAGTCAAACCAAATTGATTATTAGGCTTTAGGAAACCTAATCGGAGTGTAACTGGGGTGTGGCTAAGTCCTTTAGGTAGGGTTTGTCATTTGGGTCGAGTGAGTTCAATTGTTCAAATTAGGTCCAATTTAGTTTAGAATCAATTTGATGAGTTTAAGATCAAATCAAATTTATTTGATTAAATCAACCATCGCTTTTCATTCACTCCTCCCTTCTCAGCACGTAATCATCTTTCTCTCTCACTCCCAATCACATTCTCGCTCTCTCTTCGCTTCTTTTTTTATGTCGGCTAGGGGTGTAAACTAGCCAAGCCGCTCATGAGTTATTCGGGAATCGATTAAAAAAAATTTGTTCGATTAAGTTAACGAGCCGAGCTCGAGCTTGATTTCAAGCTCGAAAACATTATCGAGCTGAACTCGAACTTAACAGTTTTTGATTCGTGAGCTCGCGAACATGTTCGTTTAGAGGCTTGCGAACGTGTCTGTTAAGAGGCTCGCGAACATGTTCGTTTATCTTATTATATATATAAATATCACTTGAATTATAAATATTATATGTTAATGAGCCGAGTTTGAACTAAGCTTGTTTAACTTTTAAACGAGTTATTTTCAAATCGAGCTCGAACCTTTACGAACTATTTAATTTCATTACGAACCGAGCTCAAGCTTAAGAATTAAAACTTGATTCAAACTCGAGCCGAGCTCGAGCATAGGGAAAAACCAACCAAGCTGAGCTTGAATATCTTACTGTTCGGCTCGGCTCGATTCAATTACACCCCTAATGTCGGCACACTATTCTGCATCTTACGACTCTCTCCCTCTTTTTCCATGTTGGTATCACTCTATAGTGATGCGTTTCAATTTTGGTGTGAGATTGGAACAAAATGTTTCAAGGGGTTCAAGTAGCTTGACTTGACACCTCAAACCTTGCTTAATAATCACATTTGTCACCTTTAAATATTATCAGAAATATGGGTTTTAATTTGTACACCTATATTTAAAAGTAAAAGAGTATCTAAATGGTATTAGAATTGTATGATATCACACTGGAATCATATTGTTTTGGTGAGGGATCGAAACTTCGTATGGCTCAAGAGTTTAAAACTTCGCTTAAAAGTATATTTGTACTAATAGTGATATTGTTCAAAATAGTTAAACGAATTGATAATATTTGACTGCAAATAGTTGATACATCAGTATAGCCGACCCTAAATTGTTGCCACTTGGCACTTTTTTGTTTTGTTGAGAGAGTATGTATGGTTAGCCTGCTATATAGTTTTATTTGGCAATACATATAATAGTCGGGCTCCTTGGAATAGAATAAAACCATAATATAATATAGAAAAAAGGAAATATAAATGTAGCTCTCCTTTCTCACCTAAGAGGTGGGGTACTTGAATTTTAGATATGGCAATTCAATGGATTTTTTGAACTGGTTGAAGGTACTTGGCCTAGAAATACAATTGAATAAACAACTCTTCCTTTTCCATTGGAAACTACTGCTACAACTCTAGGCAACTCCAACAGGCTAAAGCAGGTTACCATCTAAGAGTAAAAGGGTAAGAAGTTAATTTTGGCACAATTGCTTCTCTTTTCTTGAGCTCAGTCCGTAAAAAATTAGGGGTACTTGATGAGAATTGATTTATTGATTTTCGTTGCAACCTGAATGAAGCAGCCCCCTCATGGAGCAAACATATCGGCTCAATTTCAACTTTGAAGAACCCGAGGTCGCAATGCAGGAGAAACATGTCAAACTCAAAAATTGGTGAGCTTGATCTGGTTGCAAGGAAGAGTGCATCTTTACTGGGGATGTAGGAGAAGCCTTGTGAGTGTCTATGGTTTATAAGATCTGATTCCTAATCTTGACTCGATCAGGTGCTTTACAGACCTAATCTGGTCTTCTATCTGTCTTCTCTCAGTTATCATCTTTGCTGGGATGTAGGGGAAGCCTTGTGAGTGTATGGTTTATATGATCTGATTCCTAATCTTGACTCGATCAGGTGTTGTATAGACCTAATCTGGTCTTCTATCTCTCTTCTCTCAGTTATCATCTTTGCTGGGATGTAGGGGAAGCCTTGAGAGTGTATATGGTTTATATGATCTGATTCCTAATCTTGACTGGATCAGGTGTTTATAGCTGTATGTTTGCCTTAGATTCCTGAGGAGTAACCCATGGACACTCCAATACACACACACATAAATTGACTTTCTCTCATGCATTTTCTTTTATCTATTTTATTTTTCTAATAAAATTAATCTATTTTTCTCCCTTCATCCACTGATTAATCCTCCCTCTTTTTCTAAATGAAGTAAATGAAAATTTGGCTTTTGTTATTTATGTTTAATTTAATCCTTATGTTCTCTTTATTCATTTTTAGTTTGTTACAATCAAATGAAAACATTAACAATTCTCATGTAAAATTGATGACACTGTAGGGGTTGGTACACATGGCAAGAAAAATGCCAAAGAATGCTCATGCACACTTTCTCCTTGGACTAATGTACCAGAGGATGGGCCAACCACAGAAGGTGATAAATGTGTTTCAAACCATAGATTATTATGTTGCAGTAGTGCAACTAAATGTAGTTCTCTTGATTTACAGGCAATTTTGGCATTTGAAAAGTCAGCAGAAATACTACAAAAGGATGAAGAAGAAGTTCAAAGACCAGATCTTCTGTCATTAGTGTTGATTCATCATGCACAGGTGCATGTGCTATGTCTAAATATTGTATGCACAAGTAGAGGCTGTTAACTATTTCCCTACAAAGTATGAAATATGAATGCACAACTTGTGAGACTGCTGAGCTTTTATTCCTCCTTTTCCTATTCTTAGTGCTTTCTGCTTGCAAATGCTGCTGACAACTCTGAGAAAGAGTTCGAAATGGATGAATTAGAGGAAATCCTAAAGAAGTTAAAATGTTCAATTGAATCTGATACTAGACAGGCAACTTTCTGGAATATGCTGGGACTGATACTTCTCAGAACTGGTCGTCTGCAGGTGCACAATTATTGAAATTGGTTTATTCCTTTTTGTTTTCCTAAGTTACAGTTTACAGTGTTCATTTGGCTGCTCTTAGTATATGACCTTTTGAACCTTTTCATTTTGCAGAGTGCAATATCAGTTTTATCATCTCTTATAACAATTATTCCTGATTACTTGGATGCCCTTGCAAATCTAGGAATTGCATACCTCCAAAGGTCTGTAAAATATATTTGACTGATTGCTTCTGAAGTGTTTTTAGTTCTTTAATTGTTCTTACTAGTTCCAATGTTTAAGACATACCAGTAAAGCTGCTGAATTTTCATTTTGAAAATGTCTAATCTATATGTTTATGGAGTTAATTTAAATAGATGACTTTATTTGGAATAAGCTGCACTTTATTGGTTTGTTCACACGTAGTCTGCAGTTTTAATGTCTAAATGATTCACTGATGGTTTGTTGGGAATGTCTGAAAGACATTGGAGAAATCTTTTGTTTGCAAATTGCAATAACTCTGATTAGATGCTGGCAATTTTCAATTACTTCAATAACCTTTGGAATACAAAGGAACCTGAAATGCAATAGATGCATGAGAGCCTATAAGAACCAGAGACGCGATAACATTGAAAATTGTGAAAGCTAAATTTTGAATTACCTACAGTCCTTCCTTGATTGTATAATGTTAAACATAATATGAACTTGAACATCTGATGCCATCTTATCATTTATGCTATGTTTACTATGGAAGGAATTAAGTAGGGGAGAAAGAAAGTATTTTAGGTGGAGGAAAACAAAAACAAATTACATTATCTTATTCCATCATTTACTTAGACGGAACCATTGGTAAATAATGCCATTGAAGTTGTTATGTTTATTAGAAGCTCAAATTTCTTTTCCCTCCACATCCGTTCAATTTGGGCGAAAATAGAATGATATTGTGACATGGGAACTCGTCAAAAATGAGTCCAAATTTAGAGCATGAGCACAATAAATTTGTGTAAATCTATCAGTAAAAAAACAATCTATTAAATTTTTATATATAACTTAATTTATATAACCTATTAAGCTAATATTACTTATTGATATAACCTTAACTTATAATATTAGTGTAATTTTACTATTACTCATTAACCCTTATATTATAACCTAAACTATATAATTGATATATAATTAGGGTTATAATATAACTTAAATTATACTTTGTATATATAGGGTATGATATAATGTATTAATAATAATATTCCTGCTCACCCCCATTCCCACCCCCACCCGATCCCTACCTGCCAACCTTCACTCGATCCACTATTAACTTGTGCACTTCTTTCTCTGGAGGCAGATATGAGAGTGCTTTGAGTCTTCAAATGTGACACAAGAAGTGATTAGAGCACCTCAAAGAGCACTCCTTTCCTATTGACAAGAACCCTGATGTGAGCATCTCCTCTCTCAATTATGAGCACTGCTCCTCCCTTTCCTCAGAAGATACTATCATTTTCATTGTTAAGACATGACAATAGGTAAATCTCCTCATCATCTTCCCTATTGAGACACAACAGTAGGTAAATCTTGTTATCTTATCTTCATCACACTCGATTTCTATTTGTGGAAGATGACTTTGGCTCTGTGGACTCATTTTTCATACCCATACCATAGCCATATTGTGTCAACACGAGTATCAAAGCCTCAAGCGAACAATGACTTTCATTTCATCTCTTCCTTTCTTCTCATTTACATCCTAGTAAACATATAATTTACATATTTTGACCTTTTAAAGCTATTTCTTTTAGCAAAAACAGCATGCGACAATTTTAATTTTTTAACATTTCTTTCTTCTTTATCTGGTTGATACTTCAAATTTTCATTTTTTTTAAAGAATAGTTGAGACTACCTAGTAGCTTGAAATGCAAGGTATAGTGTTTCAACTCCTTTCCATTTCTCTTTGAGCAAAAGTGTGCTTTGTGCAGGTTGTGGGCAGCTGCAAATTACTCTTGTTGTCTCTTTCTCTCTTTTTCTCCCCCATGACTTCTGCTTTTTTGTATCTTTTTCCTGCTGAGAGCTGGCCTTAGTGTGCCATTCTGTGACAAATTGGCCAACATAATTGAATCTGTCCCCTTAATTGAAAAATAGAACTCCTAGATTCTCACGTATGAGGTGCCACTGAAATGGGGTACACAAAAGGTCAACGCTTAGCTTCATGCTTATGAGAAAGATGAGTCTGTTTTCATTATTTTGATCTTGCAGATCCAATTAGCAAAGTGATTGTCATAACCCTTGCTACTAGATTCACATTGTGTTTATGTAGGTATGGTAAGTAAAAAATGTTATACGACCAGGCATATTTGGTCTAAAATGTTGATGTGCCTTGATAGCATTAGGTTTATGTTCATGAATGTACATCCTTTTTTTTTTCTGTTTAACCAATTGGCAATGCGCTATAATATTGAAGGGACAAGCAAGTTAATAAACTTCAGTGTTGAATTATTGATCAACAAAAATACTTTTATTACTTTTCAGTTCCTCTTTTGCATATCTTGTAATAAGATCTAATTAACTTGTAGTGGCAATTTGAAACTTTCTGCAAAATGCTTCCAAGATCTCCTCCTGAAAGACCAAAATCATCCAGCTGCTCTGATGAACCATGCAATTCTGCTTTTGTGCAAATATGCTCCAGTTATTCGTGGTATAATTTTGATATAATCCAGTTATTAGTTCTTTTCTAATAGATTGAGTAGCAAAACATTTTCTAGACAAAATATGTTGATTCATACATTTCAATTATTTCTTTGAGGTGCTTTAATTTTTTTTCTTTTCTATGCAAAATCTATTTGAGCTCTCAAATCTCCTTATTAGTTTGGGTTGACGTGGCCACTGGACCAATTTGTTCTAAGTCATTTGCGGTATTCTGGTTGTCTCTGGACCATTAGTTTTATGCACTGTTGGTTCCTTCCCTATTACAACATTGAGTGTGGTCATTGTTTTTCTTCTCTATTTAATAGTAGAAAGATTTCATTGGGTCAACATGGTAGCTGCTGCATCTTATTAGTGTTGAGGAAAATGAAGATGTGGGTAAGAGATTTGGCATCAACAAATGAACACTAGTAGGATTAGTGTAAGATTGAGGATGATATGCCAACTATGGTTTGGTTATTGGTGTCAAGGATGGTTAATCAATCGAATAAGGCACTGTTAGTACATCAATAATCTAGCTTCTTTATTTTTTCTACTTCTTCCAGTAGCATGGTTAAAGTGTGGCAAAATTATGCAGTGCCTATGAGAAATTTTATGATGGAGGAAGTAAACCAGATGTACCGTTCACAATCAAACAGCACTATATTGAATTAATAACATTTTCATTCGTAGTTTCATCTCAGAGT
>JBBMKF010473823.1:0-27013 GCA_037834155.1 Curcuma caesia | reverse complement strand
CACTCGCATGAAGGTTCAGCAAAAAGTATCATGAATCTGTCACCAGTGAAGTCACCAAGTAGCAATAATGCTGAAAGGCTTATGATTGTACCAAATAAACAAAAAGGAGGGGGTATGTTCCTGAGGAAGCTTCTGTTGCAACGAAAGAGAGAACGGCAAGAACCTTAATGCTATGATTTAGCTCACAAATAACAGAAAGTAGTTTTGGCTGCAAGTGCTGCTTTTGAAGATGGTAATAAGGGAGAAGGAACTAGGTGAGGTGTTTAATAGGTAGAATTGGTGGCTCCTTTCTTTCTAGTTTGGTCAGTGTCGTGTAATGCTCTATGTAATTTCCATTTTGGTGCAACTCTAATAATATTATGTTGAATAAGAGTGAAATCTTAGATGCTTGATGATGATAGTGTAGCTTATCAGCTGTTGAACTTAAAAACCATGCTCAGGCTCATTTTCCCATTAATTGTGTTGAATCTGATTGCTAAAGAAAAGGACCTCTAAATATCTGAAGAATTTCAGTTGAAGCAATGGTCCCTGATTTTCATCATAAAGTTGAGATTTTGTTTTTTTTTATAGAAGAATGTTGTTCGTATGTGTTGATCTGCTAGTTTCCTCTCAAAATCTTATCTCTTTATACAACAAGTACGACACACAAATTAGGGGATTCGATATCTTTTTGTTTACTGGTTCTCCAATGGCACAATAGCAATAGTGGTTTTACTCTTCAAGAATTGCTTGAATCCTTCTATGAGCTCAGCTCATAGGCTCGGATGTTGCACTCAGAAGTGCAAAGATGTCACAGTAAATCTTTTGCGACTCTGCTTTGATCTCCATTTCAGCCTCGAAATGCTTCTTCAACTTCGCCTCTAGAGTTTTGGCCTTCAAGGGATCCAACCGCTTCAAACTTATCTCCAACTGTACATTCGACAAGCCATTTGCTTTCCAATAATCAATTGCAGAAGTGACCAAATAAGGGTAGGATTGCTCTTCTTCTCCCATCTCCTCAAGATCAATTTTCTCTCCCATCTCCACATCTTCAATCTTCTTTTGTGTCTTCTCTTTCTTTCTAACATTCTTCACGTCCATCGTGTTCTCATCCTTGCGCCAGAGCTTGGCGGCGAGCTCATAGAGGTCACTGTATGGTTGTCCATTGGAGGGAGGCTTGCTGAGCTTGTGGCGCAGGAAGAGGTACTTGTTAAATACCTGTTCCTTGGACAGGGACTCGTGAAGCTTGCCCTTATAGTCGTAAAGGGCGGAAAAGATGGACTTGGTAGGCAGCAAGTCCGTCATGCGGCGGAAATCCAGAGCGCCACGCAGGATCACGTTGTAGTCGTGGACCAGCGTCGAGAAGTCGCCGGCGTCCTTGCCTTTGCCGAGTCTCTTCCGCTCACCGGGAGAGGGATCCCGCGGCGTTGAGTCCGGAGTTAGGGTTTGGCTGTCGCCCTTGGGATCAGAGGAGTCGCCGGCGTGCTTCGTTTTCTTGCTTTTGCGGCGGTCCTTCTGCTCGCGGGGAGAGGGAGAGCGATCGCGTGCCATTTGGGGATTTAGGGTTTAAAGATGGACGGGAAAAGGAGTCGACGGACTATTGGGATTATTTATAGAGGGAGGAAAAATAGGTGACGTGGACCAAGTCTGGAGCTAACAAAGAAATACGAAAATTTCAGATTTATTAGAACAAATAACTAGGAAAATAATAATAATAATAACGTGAGACAATTTGTAAATATTAGAACTTCGATTACAAGAATGAAAAATCCGATACGGTGACGTTTGTATTTACCGTTATCTTATAGGCTCCACGTGAAATTTTTCATCGAAATTCAATCCTTACCTATTTAAATAAGTCTGTTCTATCATAATCAATTCAATTATGTTACGAAGAAGATGTTTATATTTACTAATACATATGTGATTATTGAAAAAGTTATTTATATTTTTAAATTTATTCCACAGATAAATAAAAAAATATTACAGAATTAATGAGGTCTATAAATGTGTTAATACTATCAAAATAAAAAACTTGAACATTTATGAAAAATATTTTAATATTAACCAATATTAATTGAAGTTGCTTCAACTTGATTAAATTTTGGAACAAGAAAAAAAAAATTTAACCAATATTAAAATAATTTTGACCAGCATTTAAGAATTATACTTTCACATAAAAGATATGAAAATTGCGGTTTGCAAGTCAATTTTTCACCACTAATTCTCAAATTTACAGCATATTATCCATATTAGCAATTAAACTAACCTGAAGGGATACAGACAAAAATTATCAACATTAATTGAAAAATTAACTAAACAATTAACAACTAAATTTAATCAAAATTTAAGTCTGAAATCAATCTAATTGGCCTAAGTTTAGTTCTGCAATAGATTAAACCTCAAGTCTCCAATTAATAAAAAAAAATACATCTGAAAAATTAATCATCCTATTTTACAGCAATCAGTAAAACTCTTTCAATAAAATATCATCTACATAATAAACTCACCGTTGGTGCATCACTATTACTAATGTGACTGTTTACTGAACAATGAAAAGTTCCAATCAACATGCAAAACAAATCGGATCTTTCTAGAACAATGAAGTCAGACAAAAACTTGTAATAATAATGAAAAATATCATCTTTCATTTCCAACTGCCCTCTATTGTACATTACTTCTTTTTTTTTCTGGAAAATGTACATTAATACAAATCAAAATTGTGCACATTGCAGCAAAGCCACTCCTTCCACATGATCTGGTACTCCAACACAACTCGGACACTTTCTCATTTCGACCTCCTGTTTTCCTGCGTTGGAAATACTGAAGCTTAACTTGTTTCAAGCTTAAATGAGTTGGTGACCCATTGGGACCAAACAACTACAAGTTATTCTAGTATTTCAAGCCACTCTAGTTTTGAGTGTGCCATTTGTTGAATCTGCAACATGTTTGAGCTCAAACCAGAAATAACAGGCTTGGGGAATCATGCTGCTCTATCTTTCAGTCATAAATGAGCCACTTCAAGTAAAATAAGAGGAATATCATGTATCAAAAAGGAACAACATAAGGCAAAGCAACAGTATCCACTGATTCAATTCTGATTGCTTCTGACCAAACCTGGGGAGTTTCACAGGCATCAAACTTTGACTTTGACTTTTGAGCGTGATGGCTCCTAAGAAGCCACTCTTGGTCATCATACTCGGGATATTCATCCACTTTAGGTATTGAGTACAGTTGTTCAAGATACACAAAATCAGGGTGAGGACTTGCACGAACTTTAGTGGTTATATCTGTTTCTACAGCAACTGAGTGCATCAAGCCAGCTGAGGATGACTTAGCTTCAGAGATGCCATTCGTCGTATGTTCCTTTTGACCCACTGCTTTTGTAGCTAGTTTATTACCTGTGGCTTCAGGTTTTAATGAACTAAGAGCAATATAGGATGACCCAAGTGTCCTCCCATTTTGTTCATGAAGGTGAGTGGAAAAGGTCGCTCTTTGAACCTTGTTAGGCCGCAAATTAGTGTCTGCAATGTCATGGCAAACATAGTGATATAAACCAAACAAAATAGGTTTATAACACCATAGCAAGTAAGAATGCTTGCAGAACTGCAGAAAAATAGAAGTACTTTAGATGACTTACCATCAAGAAAGCCATTTTGATCAGCTTCCTTCCTCTTCTTGATATTCTCATCAATAAGGTTATTCTTTGAATTATCTGTTTGAGGACCTAAAGGCTTTAGTTTGCTGATATCCAGCTGACTCTTCTTCCTGTTTTCTCCAGGTTCATTTTGTTCCTTAAGTTGTTGTTCAACTTTCTGTTTTACTTTGGCCTTTTCTTTTTCGTTGTCCTTGTGTTTGTCTTTATCCTTGGTCTTCTTATCGTGATCCCTGTCCTTGTATTTCTCTTCTCCATTAATACCAGCTTCTCTCTCTTTGTTCTTTGCTTTCTCTTCGTCACTCTTGTCATCTGCATCTTTCTCCACTGGTCGATTGATTCCGTCAACCTTTTTTGCAAACATATGGCTCTTACTTGCAATACTTTTGCTAGCATCTGCTCCGCCTTCCATCTTAATGGGAAGGCTAATTGAATTGATATTTTTGGAAGCAGAAAGGCTTTGGACTGATTGCCCCATTCCATTGATTGTTCTTTGCACAGAACTACCAGAATGAAAGGGAACTTTATTACTCTTGTGACTATCAATCTCCGTAGAAGTTGCAGAGGATAGGCCTTCAGATTTTCTATGAAGGTAACCTGCTGAACTGTCCATTGGTACCGACACACCACCATTTCCTCTTTGTCCAGTACTAGGAAGCTTCTGCACCAACTTACCACTTGTAGTTCTTTCCTTTTGTATGGTACTTGCAGACACCTCATTTTTTCTGTGAGTCGAATTATTGAATTTGTCAGCTGGCTTTTCCATGCAATCAACCTGCCTTTGTGGAGGAACCATGGAGGATGAAAATGTTGCAACACCCAAGCTGCCAACACTTTGTTGAATTGGGCACTCAACCTTTCTGTTTGTTGCCACCTTTTGTTCACCTTTGATCCTCCTGTCCAATTCCTCCTGAAACTTAGAATGATCAATCTCCTCGGGCTTATGGCTGCACTCTCCAAGCACATCTCCGAGGGGAGACTGTCTCTCTTTGTCAGCCCTATCATTCTGTGTCCTATTTTTATCCTTGTCTTTATCCTTTTTCTTCTTGTCTCTGTGTTTTTCTTTTCGATCTTTCTTCTCCTTGCGTTTTTCTTTACTTCGATGTTTCTCCTTTTTCTCTTTACCTTCTTTCTTTTCCTTCTTCTTCTCCTTCTTACGCTGCTTCTCTTTGCGTTTCTCCTGAAAGTTAACAATTGGCGATCAATAAATACACATCTATGCTCCATCACTATTGACAAATTTGATGCAGCCAACTCCGATGAGGTTACCCCAATCAATTTGCGACTACATATTATTACCCTATAATCTATATCAATCTGTATAATTTCAATTAAGACACCTTAAGGATTTGGTCAGCAGATGCAACAACAGTTATGCTTCATTCCAAAGCTTAACCTCCGACAGGTAGTTAAACAATTCTCGGTCACATCCGTGAGTCAATGAAAAGTATTTAATCACTAAACAAACAAAGGATAGAAACATAAGCTGTACCATACAGGAGCAGCAGAACCGTGGACAATCATGGTTAAATCTAGAAACGCTATAACTAACCTCTAATTTAATAATGGTATAATATATTTACTTTTCCATGGATTATCTTAATTTCTTGGTGGGAAAAACTATAAACAAAGGGTTGCAGCTTGCCAGATGAAAATCATATTCTCAAAATGAAATATTTCTTCTACTAGAAACCAATGAAGGGGGTCATGCTTTGTATGGAAACAAGTAGAGGTGTATTCCATTGAGTTGATTTGTTTGAATCAACAAGCCAATATTCTCTCCTATGGCTAATACACAATCTGCTTTTATTGCAAAAAGTAACAAGTAGTCAGTGTGATAAAATATACTGAGAGTGATTCAAAATATCTGATGCTAATAATCTATTTACTGACCAACAATTGGAGTAGAATAAATCCTACTAGTATCCACAACCATCAGTCCAAACACACATTAAAACCGTAAAAAATTAATTATGAAAACAACCCTAATAAATGGGACTAGTCTGACACAATAAATGGCCTAAAAATGATGCCTCATCGACAGTTATGCTAATTGTTCTCAAAGTTAGAGAATGTCTATATTGGTAATTCAGAATGTGATAAAGAAAATTATATATATTGTCATTGTCATCATAATTGAGCCATGCTTGTCCCAACATTTAGAATCAACTACTTGGATTTCATCCCTCCATTGAGCCTAATGCAAGGTTATATTACTAGTAATATGCCAATAAATAAGTCATATTTGTCAACAAAAGTTTTCTTTGGTCTCTCTCTTCCTTAGACTCTAATCAATTCAACTTGAATGTACTAATTGCCTTGCAATACACTCATAAAATATCAACCTACTTCTCATTTAAACATATATTAGAGATACACCTAAGTACTCTTAGATTTTTTTTTTTTTTTGATGTTTTTGTTCTCTAGTAGTGCCTCCTTCGTAGCATTATTGTCTCTAGTACATAATTCTTTTTTTTTGTTTGTATATGTTGCTTCCTAACATCCCAACACTACTAACAAATTTATAGATGTGAAGTTGTTTTTCAAGAGACTTCTCTAAAGGAGAATCAACTTCCAGAATTTGTGTTTTATAATAAAAATATACATCAAGATAACTCGATGTCAACAAGGTTACTTAACACTCCACATGTAACATGCTAACATTAGAAAAACAAAGAAAACGGTAGAGACATATCATCATTCTTAAACTTTGAAAGTGAAAACTCATGACATACCTGGAAGAAGAAACATGCATATATGTTTATTGCATTAAAATCGCCATGTTCAATAACCTTTTTTGTTCATCTCTAATGTCTGGAAAAGAGTCTAACCTGACTAAGAAGTATGTTTCAACGATCTCAAACAACTGTGAGTGTATCATTTGATTTGCTTTTAAGAAGCAAAAGTTTTCATTACAGTGTAAAACACACAATATATTTAAAAGTCAAACAGTTATGGTAATACATCCTTGTTGGTTAGCACTTCATAACATAAAGATTTCGGATAAAAGCCTATAGAATGCAAGTGTTGTCTCAAGGTTTAACAAACCCAGAAGTAGGTCGACTAATTTAAGTCATCTGCGAAGGACTCTGCAGGTCAACACAAACTTATGAGGGTGGATACACCTACTGCAGGTCAAGAGGAAAAATTGCTAGCTATGGATCAGCTTGCACACAGTAGCTTCGTGCCACTAGTTTTTCAACTAAGTACAAATGGCCAACTACACAAATTGATTAATGCACTGTTGGGAATATAAAACCTCTAACCTCCATGCCCCATAACCTTATTTTCAACTCCATGAAAATTAGCAGATAATCAACTTCATAAATTTATGTTATCAGATTGAATAAAAACAAAAAATAAGTTCATTCACTGTAGTAATATGCCCAAATGTTGGAAAACCACCCAAATCTTCTAGTTTTACCATAACTTCATAAGAGTCATGCATCTCTACTACTAGTAGAGCAAAGGCCTTGCATGTCCTAAGAGATGTTTTTTGATGGTGGTACATGACTGAATGGTGTGCCTTATATACTATAATCAAGGATGGTTTTCAACAAAATCCAATGCATCTACCATAACTTTTATTTGCAAACATCTATGAGGGATGCCCTAAACTCTTAGTTTTTTGGCATTCACTGTCATAAAGTCTAGACGACCAGAGCAACAAGATGAAATGAATTGGAAAGCAGAAAATACACTGCCTGAAACATAAGTAATGAGGTAAATGACACTGAAAATAAGATTATTAAGCAGAAACAGATAGTCAATTATCAGCCACAATATTATCACATGTAGCTGAACCATTAAGTGGTATGCCAAATATAAAACTTTATCATAATAATTATCGTTATGAGTATCAAATAGCTCCAGTGAAGAAGATTTCATATTATACTAGTTTGAACATTCATCTACAGTAAAATTAGATTTTTGTACTTCTGTGCTGTTACAACTTACAACCAAACACCTGTTGTTTGTATGTTGAATGAGAAGCCATATATGATGTAGAAGATAAAGTTCACAGCTTTGCCAGTTGTGCGACAATTCATCAAGTCCACTAATGCATTAAATTTCCTACTCTAAGCCCAATTTTCACTGTGAGCAAAAAAACATATGTTTTTCCGATGTTTGTATCAGAACAGTATCTAAGGAATATGATTAACTCAAATACATCAAACAGCATCAATTTAAGTTTCTCATACTAAGACAGGAAGACCCACTTCATCAAGTAGGAGAAATTTGTGATTACCAATCTCAGGGAAAACAAGCAAACAAGCTGCTGAACAAATGATTTGTTTCATGGTATAAAATCAGCAACTCATTCATGATCAAAACAGTAAGATAAACTGATATGAAACAACTACTTTAAATCTATCATCCTAACAATTTGCCAATTAGAAAGTGCAAGGCCAACAACGATAACAATTTGGGAAGGAACAAGAAAGAAAATATATATACCAAATTGATTTAAGCAATAAAAGAAGCACCTCGGCTAGTGAATCTAAGTGGTCACTCCTTGTCCTCTGTTCATATCCTGGTGGAGGAAATGGAAAACAACGAGACATTGCACAGTGAGCCTTGGTTGAATAGGTAACCTAGTATCCAAAACAACTGTTCCAGTAAGGGAACAGACCACCAGCCAAACTCCTGTCTCTGCAACATGTCCCCACACTCATTTCCAGATTCAGGACCTCTCCATTGCTCTTACTGCAAATCACCACCAGCAACCCCAAGCAACCAGATAATATTAAAGTTGGGCGTAAACAATCTGTAGCTCAATAACCACCAGCCAAGATCCTCCTTTTCCGTATCTAAGCAAAATCAACCTTGAAATACTAGTGAAGAGCAAGCAAGCGACAGACCTGGAAAACAACCAAGTTCAGATAACGCTCACGGAGCGTAGGCCGCCAACTAAACTACCAAAGCGCGTTGCAGGAATTCATGAAGTGGTCTACAAGAATGAGCACAATATCCAACCGAATACATGAGTAGGATCAGCCTCCATCTCTCAAAACGTGACCACACGCAGTCCCAGTAAACACCATCAGAGGTCAGAAGACGACCTTTTTACCCTCTTGATAAGGAAGCAAGCCCCAAGAAGGAACGCCGTAGCTCTTGCAGCCGCAAAGATCCAAACTCAAAGCACAAAGACCGATCTCCGATATGCTCAAGAAACCTTCTAGAGTCAGATTCACCTATTCCGACAACAAAATCTTTGAAACCGATGAGCGGCCGAGAAGAAACGCTCCAAATCCACAAAAGCGACCGAAAAGAGGGAATTTTACAGGGGTTCACACAAGGGTGTAGAAGCGGGAAAGCACGAATCACAAATGGGACAAAGACGGGCCACTTTTTCCGAAAATAGCAGCAAAACCATGGGGATTTTGGCCGGGGAAAGGTTCCGATAGGGGGTTAGCAGCTAGAGAAGAAGAAAGATTCAATCTTTCTCGCCAAATTACCTCCGCCAGTTCGACTATCGATAAGCGTAGGCACAGATCGGCGGCTGAATCGTCTCTCTCGAGGGAGAGAAGAGGCGGAGGGGGGTTTGTTCTCTATCGTTCTTCCGGGGGGATCGGGCAAAACTGCGGCCCCTTTTCTTCAATGATCAAACCACCGAAGGGTGAGAATGCGAACCAGAGGATGCGCAAGAGTGGGAGTATTTATAGACCAGCTCCGTTGTGGTAAACACAAGTAAACAATAAGGAATATTTTCATTTTGCCGTCTAAATTTCACTTTATTTCAAAACACCTCTTAAAGTTTTAAAATTATCAAAATATCTCCTAAAATTTCCAAACTCGATTTAATCACGTCATTAGCATAGTTATATACGACGTTTAAATAATTAATCATGAGAGTGAAACGCTATTAAAGTTAGAATGGTTTAGAGATTATATTCTTATATCCATGATCTATCAAACAATACAAACGATATTAAAACACAATATTTTATTTTTTATTCTGAAAATAATTTTATTAGTTTCGACGGTTACAATTTACCATGTGAAATAAATTTACTCATATTTATTATAATTATTACATATAAAATTTAGTTAATTCAGTTACCACAATATTAGTTAAGTTCAGTTAACTAATATTATTATAAATATTTTAACATGTAATGGGTCAACGCTACCACAATTAATTTTGATCAAATTATTTTATATTATAATAATTTTAGTTAAATCCGTTACAAAGAATTTAAAAAAATACTATAAAGTATAAAAATATTTTTAAAATAAAAATATAATGTTGTTTTAATATTTTTGTTTTTAAATTGAAGCATTCTTTAATCTTTTATTAATAATAAAGATAAAAAATTTTGCCCGCTCCCTTCTTTACCTTTTTCTCATATATTTCTTTTCATCGCCATTCTTCCCCTTTTTTTCCTATAAAAGAAATTCCAGAGGCCGAGGACCGACTTTGCCCTAAAATTTCCAGTTCTTTCCGGCGAGTAGCGAGAGATTCCCTGGCTCGATGGCACGCGATCGCTCTCCCTCTTCCGACGACCACAAGCGCAAAGGCAAGGCCGCGAGGCATGCTGCCGACTCCTCTGTCTCCAAGGGCGATGGTCAAACCCTAAATCCTGACTCGAAGCCGCGTGATCCTTCTCACGTTGAGAAGAGGAGCGGGCGCAAAGGCAGGGGCGCAAGGTATGGCGACGACTCCTCTGGCTCCAAGGGCGACCGTCGAACCCTGAGTCCCGACTCGAAGCCGCGGGATCCCTCTCCCGTTGAGCGGAGGAGCCGCCGCAAAGGCAAGGCCACAGGGCATGACGGCGACTCCTCTGGCTCCAAGGGCGAGCGTAAAACCTTGAATCTTGACTCGACGCCGCGAGAGCCCTCTCCCGGTGAGCAGAAGAGTAGCGGCAAAGCCAAGACCATGAGCTCTGCCTCCTCTGGCTCCAAGGGCGACGACGCCGCTATTGTGATCCTCCGCGGCGCCGTGGATTTTCACCGCCTGACGGGCTCGCTTCCGACCAAGTCTAACCTGCCCGCCTTCTACGACTCATTGAAGGGCAAGCTTCACGAGTCCATGTCCCAGGAACGTGTACTCAATAAGTATCGACATCTGCGCACCAAGCTCAGCCAGCCGCCCTCCAATAGCCATGTACCGAACGGTGGCTTACTCTATGAGCTCGCCGCCGAGCTCTGGATCAAGGATCATAACAAGAAGGACGTGAAGAATCTTAAGAAGGAAGAGAAGACAGAGAAGCAGATTAAGGATGTGCAGATGGAAGAAAAAGATGATCTTGAGGAGAACGAAGAAAAATTAGACGCACGTCAATCCTATCCATATTTGATCGATGCCGCAGAGGGTCATTGGAAAACATATGGCTTGTCGAGTGCACTGTTAGAGGCAAGTTTGAAGCGGTTGGATTTCTCGAAGGCCGAAGCTTTACAAGCAAAGTGGAAGAAGCATTTGGAAGACGAAATGAAGATTGAGGTGGATTTGCACAAGATTTATGGTGATATCTTTGCATTTCTCAATGCAACACATAAGCGCGTGACTTCGTAGATTGGTTGACTCTTCTATTATGAGAATTAGTAGCTTTAAACTAATATGATGTTGCTTCTTGGGATGAGCATTTTCCGAAGTAGATTTATTTGTATAACAACTCTTTCGAGGGTGTAATCAAAACAGTAGTTTATATGATTGTCTTTTGGATGATCAAATGTTTGCATTTTTCTGAAAAAGATAGCTATTTATATGATAACTCTTCTGAGTGTCTTGCAGGAACATAGCAAAGCCAAAGAAGAGCATAGCAAAGTAGAGAAGAGCAATTGTTAGATCATAAAGGGGAAGTTTGTTTATAACTTCTTATACTACCAGTGATTGCAAAATCTATTCCACCAAACACGTTTTGGGTCCTAGGAGTTCACATGCTTTTCCATTTGTTCAATGATTCTTTTTTGACTAAATATCCATGATAATGTAGAAAATTTGTCCTTGCAGTTTTCATACACCTTGTCACAGTTTTATTCGATTTATATTGAGGTATATATTTATCATGAATTTTAAGTTGTCATAAAATGATGGTGAAATTGGAATTTGTTTCTTACAGGGTGCTCACTCTGCGAAAACTTGCAGATGTTCTTGTTCAGGAGCTGAAATTAACGAGGCTGACTCCGGCCATCTCTTCTTGTTGGTATCGAGGTCGTACTAATTCTATTATATTATAATTTATACAATTAAATAATATTCGATTCGGTTTAATTTCTCTAAAAAGCCGGTTCATTTGATTAACAGTCACAGGTCGATTTTATGTCAATTTTGTGTCGTCAATCACATTATTTCTTGTAGCACAACGATTTTCTGACACCAGACTCGAACCGACCAATGAAAGCGAAACAGACAGTTATGCTCGGTGGGGCCGACAGGAAACGACTGTGGAGTAAGAAATGGGTATTGACGGGGGTGACTGTGTGTAAGACGAGTGGAGTTCACGGCGGGGGAGAGGCTGACCGGACTGGGCGATTCAACCCACGCCGGGAGGGGAGCGTGCCACGTGTAAACCGGATAGGGATATGCTTCTCCCTGACCGTCTATAAATACGGGCTTTCGTGTGACCAACGGACCCCTCTTGTTTCGCCGGATTGATAGAGGACGTGAGGCTCGCGATCGGCTTCTGCTCTAGGGCTTCCGATCCCCTTCGCCCCCTCTCCTCCCCCTTTCTCGGCTCGAGATCGCTGAGCCACATCCAGGTAAAGGTACTCTTTCGATCCCTTTCTTGATTTGTCTTCTTTTTCCGGCCGGTGATGGTCTAATGATTAGGGACTTTTTTTTTTCTTGGAGATGAGTAGGTTGGCGGAACGATCGGGGGAGAGAAGATGGCGTCGCCGAAGGATGAGGGGTTTTTGACGGAGGAGCAGAGGGAGACGCTGAGGATTGCGGCGCAGAAAGCGGAGGCGTTGTCCTCGTCGCCCAGATCGAAGGCGGGGCTTGCCGAGAATCATGCCAAGGGAGCGAGGAATGTGCGACGCACGCGTTCAGGGAAGCTTGTACGAGTAAAAAAGGGTGAGCGACGATTTCTCTTTGCTATCGTGGTGATTTTTAGCAAGTATTTTTTTTATGGCAATAGAAGAGGGCGTCGTACCGTAGCTGGTACGAAGTACAAAAATTAATTTAGTTCATTAGTTGACGTCCCTTGACGGTTTGATGGTGGAGCGGACGCATGAGGTACATAGATCAAATAAAAAGGAAAAGAAACGGTTAATTGTTGATATATCCGGAAGGCACATGAAGAAATTATATCTTTGAGATTCTTGTTCTGGTATGGTTCTCGTTCATCTATCATTACTAGACACTACTTTCAGAGGTGAAATCGAAAAGAATAGATAATATGTCATATCTGATGTTTCCAGTGCGCTACAAATCTATACTTATTATCTTTTACTGTATATGCTTTTCATTTAGGAGTACTAAAAGACTATTGTAAATGGATTGGCAGTAGATTCAGATAAAAGACTAGTATGTGTTTTCTAAAATACTGAGATTTAAACTTTAGTAAGATCTATTTGAAGAAAGGACAATAAGACAGTGAGACTGAATGCCAGCAGTCTAGAATCCCTTCGTTTTCCACGTTCCAGAACTACAATAAATTTCTTTCGTGTTAATCAAGTACCAGAATATCCATTGTATGTCATTTTGCTAATGGAGGAAAGTTGTCCCGACGAACTAGTGCAGATGGTTCCTGGATGGATGTTGCCACCGATAGGCTAGGGGTTGATTCTCAATGGGTGTGGAAGCCCCGCTGGCCCCCAGGCGTTATTGTTGTTTAAGGCAAAGTCCTCCATGATTTACCTCTCTTTCAGAAAGTGGGGAGCCACCCTGGAGGGGCCATCAAGGTGACGGATTTACCTTTTGCCACCACTAATGGAGGAAAGTTATACACCTCATGCAGGAAATTTAGCATTCATAAGTGCACATATATCCAAACGATGGTAGAATTCTCTGTTTTAATGTAGTAGAGCACTTCCTCTTGGGCCCTTAAATGTCTCTGTGGCACCATATAAGTTGCATGATTATGCTGAACAACTAGTTGATTATTCTCAGAACTTCATGCTCATATGCCTGTATTGCTCATTCCAAGCATGTGGATATGGAACCAGGTATAATATTTGATTGCACAGGCGTGCATGTTCTAAGATCTTTTGAATGACCAAAGATATGAGCAATATCTAAATACTAAAATATATAATGTCTGAGATATGGATATCAAGATGAACTTTATTCTATTAATATTTAGAGTATGTTGTTGACATTATATTTCTTACTAAATGAATCCTGAATTCACCAACCTATGTTGCAGTCCTTGTCTTGGTTATGTGGTGATTTGCTTTCATTGAGGTATTTGCATGAGGTTCTCCAGTGTTGCTCAATACCTCTCCTTAACATAAAGGATAGTATTTCAATTGTACTTTGAGAGATTAATGAATGAAAATAACCAAAAAGTTATTACTGCATATATTTATAGATTCTTGTGCATATTATTTGCAACCAATATTGTATAGTTGATGAGAGTTTAAGTAAAATAAAGTCAGCTTGAGTGATAGTAGAGACTTTAAAAACAAAATGTTTTTAGGTCAAGTAGATTTGACTGAAATGTAATGCAGTTTAAACAATTATTCTGTATGAGTAAGAATCTTAGACGTGGATTTCTTGAACGTAGATATTGGCGATGTGTGCTTCTTATGCTAAAAGGAAATTGTATACAATTGTGGCATCATCAACTATACCTGAGTTCGAGTATTGGGTAATTAGAAATGATCACATACAAAAATTACTTACTGTACAACACAGATGAAAATTCTAAAATGGATTCGTGAGGTTATTTTTTAATGCTCTTCGTATTTTTAAATTATTTTTTTATCAATCATTTTTACCAGAGTTATGTTTCCTAGATCATCTTTTTCCAGAAGGTTATCTTCGCCTCCCCATTTAAAAAAAATATTGTTGTATATTAATTTATAACATGAACCTCTATTACTTGGTGGCTTACTATTATTTACCCTCTTTAGCTTAAGGACATACTCATTGATACTTCCCTGTGACACTGAATTTTGTTAGTCTTTCTTTAGCATTTTAGATGTGTATTTATTCAGATCTTAGTAAATGGTTTACAGAAGTCTTTGTTATTCTTTAGGAACAATTATAAATTAGCAAAAATGTCAAAGACACTAATTCATTCATGTGTTCTTTGAGATTTATTATCCTTCATCCTACAGTGCAATTTGAGTATTTTATATTTCTGACGAAGCACTTAGTCATTTGTAACTATTATCAATGTTAGTGTTTTTTCTCCTGCACATCGGAATCTTCATTTTTGAGATTATGTTCAGATGGAGCTGGTGGCAAAGGACCTTGGGGCAAGCTCTTGGATGCTGATACTGATTCATGCATAGACCCAAATGATCCTAATTATGATAGCGGAGAGGTATGAATTTTTCGCATGCATTCTCTAAGTTTTGTAAATATACATATACTTGATGCATGCCATTGCTGCATGTTCATGGTGGATTGGCTGTTTTGCATATTTGTTTTTATTCTTCTCGACTGATGTGTGGTAATAATTGATTGCAATGCCAGGAATCAGATCAGCTAGATGGTTCCGCAATTTGTAACCTTGTACATGACTACAAAAAATCTATAACGACAATCATTAAGGAGTACTTCAGCACTGGTGATGTAGGCTTAGTGGCAACAGATCTTAGAGACCTTAGTTCTGATGAGTACCATCACTTCTTTGTTAAGAAACTTGTTTCCATGGCAATGGATAGGCATGCCAAACAGAAGGAGATGGCATCTGTTCTGCTATCTACTCTGTATGCAGATGTGATCAGTTCATCTCAAATCAGCCAGGGTTTTCTCATGCTACTTGAGTCAGTTGATGATTTGGCACTTGACATACTTGATGCTGTTGACGTGCTGGCTTTGTTTATAGCTCGTGCTGTTGTTGATGAAATCCTACCGCCTGCCTTTCTAACTAAAGCAAAGAAAACGCTTCCTGAATCTTCTAAAGGCCTTTGTGTCATTCAAACTGCTGAAAAGAGTTACCTTTCAGCTCCCCATCATGCAGAATTAGTTGAGCGTAAATGGGGCGGTGCCACCCATATCACTGTTGAAGAGGTTAAAAAGAAGATTGCAGATTTGTTGAGGGAATATATAGAGAATGGAGATGCAACAGAGGCGTGCAGGTGCATTAGGGAGTTGGGAGTCTCATTCTTCCATCATGAGGTAGTGAAACGGGCCCTGATCCTTGCTGTGGAAATCCACACAGCAGAACCTCTTATGCTAAAGCTTTTAAAAAAAGCTTCTGAAGAATTCCTAATTAGTCCTAGTCAGATGACCAAGGGTTTCTCTAGGCTTAATGAGAGTCTTGATGATCTATCTCTAGATGTTCCTGCTGCAAAATCAATGTATGAGAATATAGTAAACATAGCAATTTCTGATGGATGGCTGGACCCTTCTTTACTCAAGTCAAATGGGGCAGATGAGGAGTACAAAGACGAAGTTTGTGATAGATTGAAGAAATACAAAGAAGAAGCTGTCAACATAATACGGGAATATTTCCTCTCCGATGACATACCGGAGCTTATCAGAAGTCTCGAAGACTTAGGTGCTGCTAAGTATAATCCCATTTTTATCAAGAAACTGATAACACTTGCACTGGACCGCAAGAACAGGGAGAAGGAAATGGCATCTGCTCTTTTATCCGCACTTAGTATGGAAATATTTTCAAGAGATGATGTTGTGGATGGATTCATAATGCTACTTGAATCCACTGAGGACACTGCATTGGACATTTTGAATGCTTCCAAAGAGCTAGCTCTATTTCTGGCAAGGGCCGTCATTGATGATGTCCTAGCGCCACTCAACCTGGAGGAGATCAACAGCATGCTCCCCCAAAATTGCAGGGGTAGAGAAACAGTTCAGATGGCCCGCTCGCTCGTTTCTGCTCGACATGCTGGTGAGAGGCTTCTGAGATGTTGGGGTGGCGGCATTGGCTGGACAGTGGAGGATGCAAAGGACAAGATTATAAAGCTTCTGGAGGAGTACGAGAGCGGAGGTGACATCAGAGAAGCCCGGCAATGTATCCGTGATTTGGCAATGCCTTTCTTCATTCATGAAGTAGTGAAGAAAGCTTTGGTCATGGCTATGGAAAAGAAGAATGACAGGTTACTGGGTTTACTACAAGAGTGTTTTAGTGAAGGATTGATTACTGTCTACCAAATGACCAAAGGGTTCGCTAGGGTGAAGGATGGGATTGATGACATTGCCCTCGATATTCCTAACGCAGTGGAAAAGTTCCAAGAATATGTGGAGCACGCGAGGAAGCATGGCTGGCTTCTGCCGTCCTTTTAGGTAGCTACTCCCCATCCTGGCTTTGTTCCATTTTTTTTTTGTCCTCTGCCCGTCGTCTTATTGCTTTAAGCCTTGTTAAGGTGCATCTCGAATGCCTTTGTTGGGACGTTTGCATCTTTGTTTAGGGTAAGATCATTCCTTCATTTTTTTCCCCCTTCTGAAATTGTAGCACAATGAAATTTTCAACAAGATTTACGATATTAGTTGGACAGTCATATAGTTGTGATGGTATTTGCTCTAGGTTTTTCCCCTAGAATCGTACCCGTTGACGTGAAAGAATTGTTTTGTTCATGTTTTGATGTGTGTCACGGATTGACTTTCTAGTTGTGGAGTCTTGGGGATGGCAATGTGGAAGTCTGTGGCAGTAATTTGGTTGACAATTTTGTAAATGGTAATTTTTAAATTTGCTCTTGCAATTTAAGGCTAGAACTCGCAGTCACATCTCCACCTACTCTTTTGCTAGAGTACCCTAACAAAACCTATCCCTGCACAACCTCATCAACAATCGTCCAGATCAATATTTCCAATTGTTTACAGACATAGATTATAGTGAAAAAAATAATCTAATGAAATAATATTTATGCAAAAAATTTAAATATTTTTTAGCTGCTACCTAAGAATATTATTCAATTGAAAAATTAATAAAGATTTTAGAAACTATTTATTTTGTTAAAAAGCAACGAAGAATGTCAATACTAAAGATTAACTAACAGAATTTAAAAACATTGTAATATTTTCATGCTTTTAAAGTTCCAAAAAAAAACGATTTTTAAGAAAAACTTTGAAAGACAATAAAAAATTCATTTATTTAAATATCCATATAATCTCCTTATAGTTATATAAGAACTAAAGGAACAATTGATCCTAATAGTAGAACAATATTAATATTTAAATTTAAATTTAAATATATATATATATATGATATTCACAAATAAAAAACATTAATATTTAAACTCCAATATAAAAATATATATGATATTCAAAAATATATTTGTAATATTCAAATTTAATTCGAATGTCAAAAATATAAATAATTTTAACTAAACTAATAAAATTCAAATTGGAGTTCAATTCAAATGATAATTTCAAACTATTTAAATCTTTATTTAAATATATTTAAATTAAAATTATATATAAATAAATAAATTCACCTCAGGTTCATGAATAATTAAATAAAATATTTTAAATTCAAATTAATTTGAAAAATTATAAAACAGGTTCAAGTTCGATTAAAATTTAATAATTTAAAATATGAATTAAATATTTTTCGAATCTACTGGAAAACCTCTAAAAAGATTTGAAGGTTTGATTCGTTTGCGCCCATGATCAGATCAATCCAAGAAATCACACTCTAAATCATTTGGTGCTGAAATTCCGTTTACAAGAAGACTACAACAATCACCTCGCTGCAGTAGCCTGTAACCGCTAATCTGAGACCTACGCTTTAGCTTAAAGTCCTGATGGATATAAAGGTTTATAACACAATGTAGTTTACACGGTGATAATAACAATAATAATAATAACAGGTAAACATAAGCAGTAGATTATTGTCTCAAGCAACATGAGTTTATATGGTGACTGATACTAGTAGTAATACAATCGGGTAGGTATGCGCAGCAGATATATTTCTGTCACAAGCAACATGGTGCCTGTCAAGTCATTCTTCTTCCTCAGCTTCTTCAAGCCAATTGACAAACGGCTCCAGGGCTTTTACAAAAGTTTGCCTGCAATGATTCACATGGCCGTTGCTAAATTGACAAAAAAAACTCCAAACTAAAGAATGTAAATCTCAAATTGCAACACCATAATAGCAGCACAAGTTTCTACTTGACATGAAATAGTTGCCAACTATGAAGAAGATATCATGAATTTGTGTTTTAACAGTTGACAATGAACACAACTGTTACATATTGAGGTGATCCATTTACTTGGATGAAAAGTCAAGAGAGGAAGAGCAAAAAAAAAACACAAAATTATGTACATATTGAGTTCCATAATTTATGTACATCTTTTATGCCACTTTTCCTTGTCCCCTTATATATTTCATTGTAGGCAGATTCTAAATCTCAAACTGCAATCAATGAGTAAATCCTCTGGGTCAGGCCATAACAAATGGCAAAGTTGATCCTTGTTCAAGGATAAGAGAGTGATCTTATGAAATGACTTGTCTAAGTTGATGGATGATCAAAAGTAACACTTAAAAGAATGAGATAATAACATGGTGGCCTTTTGAATTCACAGAAGGTGCAAGACATCTACTAATCTCCATTGGGCTTTCATATTGCCAATTAAGATGATTTAAGCTTCTTTTTAAGAAACCCATCAATCTTCTTTTTCTTTGTTTTTCCAATTAAATTTAGAGTTTGCATTTGGGCTGGGATCCTGTAGAGTTGGAGTCATACTGCAAATTGAAACTCACACAAGACAGCCATATCAATCAATTCCAGTGAACTTCTTTCAGGTTAGCTTCAACCTCGCACATATTATAGACTTCACCATCAAACTTTATTTATCTAATATATATTTGGGATCTGCTAGACAATAGAGCCCTATCCAATATTATATGACTAGTAATATTCAAATAGCTAGATCTTTTTTTTGTTATGATCACTAATGTTTTCCATGTTCTCTTGACGCATTGTGCTCCTAGAGAAAATTTATTTGTTGTCTTTGAACATGCCTATCTATACTATCTCAACTTATTTTTTCTCAATGAGCCCATATAAATAATTCAGATAACCTGGTTGTGTCGTATCCCTAGAACATCACACAGTAATGAACAAGCCTAAGAGAAAAAGAAGTCCAAATTGCATCCTCTCATAAGCATCACATCCCAACAATTAGAGAGAAAAAAAAAAGAAGCGCACACCTGCCCTTTGGGTTTGCACCTCTCCGGAACCAAAGCAGAATGGAGTCCTCAGCAAGAACATCTTGATCATAAAGGGACCTTATAATTTCTGGGAATAACTTCATCAGTTTGGCATCCTCATAACACTGGATCTGGATTTTGTAAATCAGTTCTAATTCTAGTTTCCCACTAGTACAAAAGGCATTAAGAAGCCCTGCCCATGTTTTCACCTGAAGTTGTGACAAACTGATCCAATTAGTTACCCTGGCATTTCACATAATGATCCAATGCAAAACAATAGAACAAATGTGGATAGCCAAATAAGCAAAGGTGGATAGAACATGAAGTCGATTAAGGGATACCAAAAACTCTGTTTAAACAAAAAATATATATAGAAGCATAGGGTAAAAGTCAATAAATCTAACAACAACAAAGACTGTGCTTGCAAAATTGCATTTAAG
This sequence comes from Curcuma caesia, assembly GCA_037834155.1. Classification (NCBI taxonomy): domain Eukaryota; kingdom Viridiplantae; phylum Streptophyta; class Magnoliopsida; order Zingiberales; family Zingiberaceae; genus Curcuma; species Curcuma caesia. The sequence continues at coordinate 6,707 of JBBMKF010473823.1, read as the reverse complement.
AACGATGCTCATGAGAATCTTGTATAAAAGTTGCATAGTTTTTATGTTCTTCATGCAACATTGAATGTCATCAATGCTTATCTTCAAAATTGTCTTGCTTGTGGTCAGTCTTATACACTCTCGTGAAGACAGATAAAAAAAATAGCCTAGCGCACAAAGCTCCCGTCAAAGCGGAATTTCAGGAAAGAATCTTACATTGCAAGAAACTTATTCCACGACTTGAACCCGTGACCACTAGGTAACTTTACCGTTGTGCTAAGGTTCCCCTTCAAAGGTCACAGCAAGCAGGGTAAGGCATTAGGCATATTAACATAATCCTTCAGGTCAAGGAGGATGGCCTGCTCAGGCATTTCTTGGTAGCTTGTCATCACTTGGATCAAATGAAATGTGTATTGTGTAGGTTAAATATTGAAAATTACCCACACTTTCAACCACTAAAATAATGCAATCCTTGTATGCAGTGTGTGACAATAAAACATTTGCTCCTCAGTCCTCTGAGGATGAACCAACTCTGCATATACACCATTGATAATATGAAGTTTTAGGGTTGAATTGAGTAATTAACCTCAAAAGACCATGCATATTTAAGATTAAATTGGATTTTATACTTGTTATTAATAATTAAACATGGCCTTTAGTTTATTAAATGCACAACCCTGATGTCTGAACTGTGTTGCGCATTTTACATGCATGCACTGAAATGACAACGCCTAAGAGTCAGATATTGTAGCCTTTAAATTAAATTAAAACCTGGTACAGAGGATTATAACCCATAAATAAGATTGTTTGTTTTAAAATATTAATTTACCTGGTGAAGCACCGAATTCGCATTCTGCTGCTGGTTTTTACCAGACCATTGAACAGAATCCATTAGCATATCCCATAAAATGCGCACAACTTCAACATCAGGCAATTTAGCATCTTTAACATGCTGTTTGGCATTTTGTATAACTTCAGACATATCTATTTCTTCTTCAATCTGTGTCGTCAATGCTGCTTTCATTTCCTTCAATTTCAACTCAAAATTTTTTTTCTCATTGTACTCCACAAGAGCTAATAATCCTTCCTTACTGTGAAAACATACAAGTTATTATTAGAAAACAACTAATTGAAGTTGCTAGTAAGATTTTTAACAACTGGTATTACCTTGTGTGATAATAGTATGATAATGATCATGTTAGTTCTACTCCAGATTATTATATGTTTACAAACACATCTAGATAATTTTCAACTTAATTATGCTAACAACATCATCAAACTTCTTTCATGAGAATCATTATTGATGATGCAGGTAAATTTTTTTGGACCTCAAACATTTTCAAAATTTGTTATGTTCCAAATTTTGTGTGCATTTATTTAGATTCATTAAGAAGTTCAAAATGATCAGAACTTTAAATTTTGAAAAGGTAGGTTAAAAGGTAGAATTTAAGACTCATGTTGGGTTCAAAAATTAGAGTTTGAGCCACTGTGAAGTCAAATTTAGCTCACAATATGAAGAACAATTGGTCAAGATAGGGCTAAACCAAGACAATCATATTCAATTGTAGTTTGGTTGAAAGAAGAATATTAGGTTAATACCTGGTTTGAAGTCTTTTTGAGTTGCAGCCAACCCCCTCCAATTTCCTTGTCTTCTCCCTTGCTTATGTCCTCCCCCTCTCAAGTCATCGTTATCCACTCCAATGGTCAAACCTCCTTCCACTTGGTGGCTGAATATCCCAAAAGCTAGGATTTTATTCCTCTCTTCAGGTAGGACAATGGGCTGTGTTGGGGAAATCTTTTAACATCCTATCCCCACACCATTATTATCCCTGATAAGGAGAAAGGAACCTAGCTTTTGGGATATTGGGACTTAAGGAGGTTTGGTCATGGAAGGGGAGAGTCAACTAAGAGGGAAGGGCCTTAAGGGCAAGGGAGAATGCATGAAAAAACTAAAAATGGTCAGATAAAACTCCTCGACGATACCCCAAATTAAGATTTAACTTGACTCAACCTTAAATCAAATCTAATTGAATATGGTTCAACCATGGTTAAGTGATAGCTTGACCAACAGAGCTCCAAACCAGATCATCCTTGAGTTATGTAAAAGTTGATGCAAAACTCTGTTTTAAACCCAACAAAAGTCTAAGATTCCACCATTAGCCCCACATTTTAAAATTTTAATCTCCATATCAACTTTAAACCTTCCTTAATAAATCAGAATAATTAAACAGTAGTAAAAATGCATGAAAATTTGTGACTTAATGAAAGCACTTGAAATCTACCAAGGATTCACAATAAAACATATATCTTAAAGATTGGAGGAATTTAGTGGTGCAGAAAATCTCACGTGAAATGCTCAGAGAAACCTTCAGCAGTGCGTTTGGCAGTAGGAAAACAGTCAAGGAGATTATCCTCCATTTTACCTCGCTTCAAAAGCAATATCAGATCATCGAAACTGTTTTCAACCAAATATTCCTTGAAAAATACAGTAATAAATGAGAGAACTAGCCCCTTGGAAACAAGATTGTCCTTGAGCAATGCTTGGAAGAGAGTTTCAGGCGGGAGGCCTGATAGCTTCTGTGAGAATGCAAGGGCTGTAAATATGGCAAGCTTCTGCCTTTCATTCTCCCCAAACAGCTCCAAGGACTGAAGGAACTTTTGCATAACATTTTCAAGGTTTTTGATCAAAAAGGGCCTCCTCCGCAAAATTTTCTGAATATATAGGACTGAAGGCAAGATGACTTCACGTTTAGGCTGGCAATCTAGAACTGAGTAAGGATGCCTCTCCCCATCATCAGGTTTTATAGTGCCTGGTTGTGTACGGCCACCAGTGAAGACAACCTACAAGCAGCATCAGAAGAGATCAGTGGATCTGCTTCTGAAAGAAAGAGTTAGTGCAGCGCCACAAAACACATGCTAAACACCTGACTCAAATTACAACATATTTGATCATAAAATTCGGAGTACCAAAGAATCCTAATAACCGCTACAAAGGAATCTGTCATCTTATATAGCCGTTTAAATATCAGTTTGTAACTTAATTACTATTGTAATCCTTGCATGAACCAATGGAATGTCAATAAATACACCGCATGGATCAGCATCACAGTAGGAGGGGCTTCATATTTTGGGTGTGTTGTGAAGGAGAACTGGTATAAGCACTCCAGATTTATGGTATTTTATCCGGAATCATAATTTATGATTGCATTTGCTGCTTATCAAAATTTTCCATCTCATGAATGTCCTACTCATTTTTTTAGGTCGCCAAACATTAGAATCTGATGCAGTATTAGAAATTTTACTTCAATTTAATAGCACTTGATCGGTCAAACAAAAGCCGTATGCAAATCTAATAACATATATGCAAGCAACATAGACCACTCAAACTAAGATGACATTACCATGGAAAAAAAATATCAACATGTTCTCAGAAAGAAAAGTACTCATTAATTACCTCAAAAAAGGTGTCACCATATCTCGAGAAATTAAGATCTGAAGATTCAATGTTCTTTGCAACAAGTTCCTATCAAGTTAAAAATTCAAAATACAAAAATAAGCATTTAATAAAACTGGTTGCTCTAAAAAAGATAGTCAAGAATAAAGGATAAAATGAAGTGGGAAATAGACAAGAAAACAAAAACAGATGGTTTTCATTGTTGCACTTGAGTAGCAAGGGTCAGTATAGCTTATCTATATTGTGTATAGCTGACTCGTAATTGCAATTAGCAATTTAGCATAGCAATATAACCACTGGTTACATTTAGTGACTGAAATTGATGAGGATAAATAATGTCAGGAGACCACCAAAATAAGAGATTCAGGTAACAAAGAATCTCGTAGAAGTTTTGTTAGAGTTCCAAAAATCAGAATAGAGAAACACACAAAATTTTATTAGGGTTAACACAAACAGTACAACAAAGAACACTCAAATCTGGTAAAGAAACTCTCTCCACTAGCCAAAGCCAATGATCTCTTCTGATAATAACTCTCCTATCCTCCCCCCTCTAACTTCCCACCAACTTATAACCTCACACATACACTAAAATATACTAACATAACTGTCACAAACACATAACTGACTCTAAAACATAAACTACCTGCTATATATTAATTCTGTTCAAGCCCCTTTTTGTTTTGTCCCCCTGTAACATACAAGCCATGTTTGGGGCTTGTTTCCCCCCATGATCTAGCACCTGGTCCACATCTGGAACTTGGTTCCTATCAAGTTTCCTATCTCCTGAACTGCTGTACAAGTAATAAAGTGCAAAACAATCTAGTCCTAGATTGCTTCAAATCCCATGGCTCATCAAGAATACGAGTATAATAAATTTGTTTTTATGTCACTTTTGAATTCCTTCCTCGCCTCTATATTCCTCTTGCTATTCTATTGCATGTACACAAATATTATACATGGCAAACTCTTTAAAAACAGTTATAAGATGTTTCTTGCATGGTGAGGCAGCATTGCTATTGTTGGTTCTCATCTAATTATAATCAATATCAATGTAAGTTACAGCCATGATTACTAAGAAGATTCCAGGCTAAGCAGTTAGACCATATAAAAAATATGAATCACTCAAAGCTTCTAGATTGTAAGGAACCAAAAGCAGATATTTTAAGATTCCACATTGTATATTTGACAGAAAACAAGGTACATAATGGTTAGCATTTCAAGATAAAACATACTAGATCACCAGCATTATCCAAGTATATCTGGACCACTGCATCTGCAAAGGCTGCAGGGTCCAAAGGAGCAGCTATATTCCGTTTGCGGGTCTTTATCCGCGTACCGCTACACAAAATTAATAGGATGGTAAGCATAGCTCCCTAGCATTCTAGAGCCCACTGAAATCATCTTATATATTCAATCAATGCTTTAATATCACAACACCACACTGCACTAGTACCATGTCAGCAAAGAAGATGAATGGAATAATCCCTGCTTTCTCATGTGGAAGTTCTTGTTATGTGATAAAAAAATCTAACATTGTATTTGGAAGACCACCAGATTATGTAGCAGTCATGAGAAGAGTAACTGGTTGTACAACATTAAAATACTACATTCATCTCTAGAACTTGCGTGCAATCAAATCACGCTCTGAATATTAAAATAATAACCACCATCAGAACCTTATAAGACTATATAAAACTTTAAAATCTTTATTGGCAATCGTATGTTAATGATCAAGTGATTGAGTAATAAAAATGGACTAAGACCAACTGTGCAGGGGTGCTGGCTACAAACTTAAATGTTGTTTGCCTGTAGGAGTAAAAGACAAAGGAAATAGTTTGAGTCAAAAATAAATAAATAAAAGAAATACTTGCTCAAAAGGAATATGCTGGGACAAGTGAAAACATGAACCAGCCAACATAGATGTTTTAGTCTATGAGAAGTTGATTTATAGTTTAGATTTTATCAATAAAAATGTCATAATCGCTCACAAACAGAGCAACTTTATAAGGCATCCTTCAAAAGTTCCCACGCTATGGTCAAACCTATACAATCATGAAGCATATCTGAGAAACCTAGGCTGCTCTGAACGTATGACGCAGATAACTTACCCTAGAGTGGGTTTCTCCTTCGAGCTGCAAAATTATCAAAAATAAATAAATAAATTTGACAGATCCACAAAGAAAAATAACATGTATCTCGTAAGAAAATCGCCTTCCAGAACTAACTCACAGAAACACGTCCGACCACACATAATAATTCGTGAAGGCTTAAACAGCATATATATCGAAGAGCTTTCAGCAGGATGATAGAAAATAACGCGTAAAACCACATGATTCACGGAAACTCAATACGCACGAGTAGATCTACACCAGAAACGAAAGATCTAACCCCCCAAAGCACAAAAACTATCGATCTGTCCTTCATCGATCATGGATTTAATTTTCGAGCTTGAACCCATCGAGGAGGCCAGAAGCGCCCCTCGTAGGCGAGAAATCGAGGCGGAAAGGGAGAAAAACAAAGCTCGAGGTACCTCATAAACCAAGATCGAGATCCCTAAAGTTCTTCGAACGGCCCGGAGGAGGCGAGGCGAGATGGACAACTAGAGCTCTCCCTTCCGCTGGAACCCGAATGACAATCGTATTCGATCACCCGATCGTCAGCCTGTTCCGAAGGAATATACTATTATCCCGAAATGGCACTTGGAGAAATAATACATTATTTATTTATTTATTTTTGTAAATAATATTGATTTATAAAATATATAAGTCGCACACAACAAAATTAATAAATATGCACACTTATACTTAACCATTTTATATTAATATTAATTATTTATTACTTGAATAAAATTTAAATATTGTATTAAAGAGGACCAAACTCATGAAGATGCCTAAGACATATAAATAAATAAAATACCTTTTTGGTAGGTAAGCTGGTGAACAACCTATAAGTATTCATTTGAATTTTTTTAAATATATGACATAACAATTTTGATACAGAAAATAATTAATAATATGATTTATTCTTTGTTTATGAATTTTATTTTTTTTTAAAATTAATTTTAAATAGAATTAAAATTATTAAGGACTGATCAAATTGGTTTAAAAGGTCTTTGTATAAAAATAAATTAAAATAAAATAAAAATAGAGAGATTGAGGCCGCGAAGGAGTCGTGCGCTGTTTCCCCAGGTATTAGTCGTTCGCCGAATCTCCTCCTTCGTTCTTCCCGCTACCTTTCGCCTCGATCACTCATACTTCGATCTTCAAGGTGGCGG
>JBBMKF010473803.1:0-10314 GCA_037834155.1 Curcuma caesia | reverse complement strand
TGAAAATTTTGATCAAGGGGTAGTTGCAAATGAATTTAAAATCCATGAATCTGACAAATATATGTATAGTAAGTTTACCAATAATAAAGGTGTTATTATTTGTCTTTATGTGGATGACATGTTGATGTTTGGAACCGATGTGACTAGTGTAAATGACACTAAATCATTGTTGTCATCCTGTTTCGATATGAAAAATTTGGATCAAGCAGACATGATCTTGGGCATAAAGATCTTGAGGGTCTTGTTTTTACATTGAAAAAGTATTGAGAAAGTTTAACCATGTTGATTGTAAGACAGTTACAATACCTTTTGATTCTAGTATTAAATTGTATCTCAATACGGGAAGGGCAGTTAACCAACTAGAATATGTCAGGGTTATCAATTCCCTGATGTATGCAATGATATCGACTAGACCTGATATTGCATTTGTAGTTGGAATATTGAATAGGTATACAAGCAATTCTAGTTAATTACATTGGAATGCAATTTATCGAGTACTGAAATACTTAAGACACACTATGGATTATGATATACATTATCTTGGATATCCTCATGCTCTAGAAGGATATACAGATGCTAGTTGGACATCTGTATATCCGATTCAAAAGATCATGCATCTACAAGTAGATGGATATTCATAATTTGTGGAGAAGCCATATCTTGGAGTTCCAAAAAACAAATTTGTATTGTTGATTCCACAATGGCGGCCGAGTTTATAGCTCTTGCTTCGTGTGCTAAGGAAGCAGAATGGTTAAGGAACTTGTTAATGGAAGTTCCTTTATAGCCGAAACCCCCAGTTGCTATACATTGTGATAGTGAGGCTATACAATTAAGGGCATATAGCAATATTTATAATGAAAAGTCGAGGCATATTGAATTGAGACAGTTTAGTTAAACAATTGATATTAGAATGTGTCATTAACTATATACTATGTGAAGTCAAGTCTTAACTTGGCTGATCCTTTAACAAAAGGTCTTGCAAGGGATTTAGTTTGGAGAACGTCAAAAGAGATGGGACTAAAGCTAACTTACTGATCATCAATAGTAGAAACTCAACTCAACTTTGGATGATTTCCAAATCTTGAGTCCAATGAGCAAAGTATATACCATATGAATGGTTGAAGCACTTTGTCTTAAGGGAAGTGTTTGGTTCACGTAATGCAATGGTTAGGAAAAACTTCTAAGCATTGAATGGAGTTATAAAGGGCAATCCTTTATAATACAGTTACGTGGGTATTCTTTATAACATGCACCAATGTGAATATAGGAGATGGTGTCGTCTCTAGTGTGGTCTGGCTAACTACATAAATATTCATAAAAAATCAGGGTAGTAAGACACAAGGTCAATCCACGTATCGCCAATATGAATACCGAGGATAAGAAAAGTCTATGTGTGAGATCGCTCCGATTAATCGAATAATGTCGTTGGTTCAAAGCTGATCACCTTGGATAGCATTTGAGAGGTCTTCACTATGTAAAGGTTCAAATCCATTGGATACCTGTATTTATGCATAATGTTTGTCGCTTGATAATTGAAAGTTTTCAAATTCATTTTTTATGTAAATAGTGGAGGATCGTTGGTGATTTCATAAAATGGAATGGAAGGATATGATCTAAATAGCATATCTTTTCATTGGTATCTTTTGGTGTTTGAATGAAAGATTATGATCCAAAAGGCATGTCCTTTCATTGAAAATGATTCAAACACTATAAAACACCATTCTACATAAACAATCAAGTATCATCTTCATAACAAAAACCTTTCCTCTCAAAATTACTTGCTTTCAAAGTGTTGTTTGTATATCGTTATACTACAGTAACAATATACAAATTTTCAATTTTCGAGCTTGAGTAAATCCAAGGTATTCGGGGTTGTTTTCAAGTGTGCACTTTGGAAACAATATTATTAAGGAATCCATTGTATCCTAGATGAACATTTATTTAGTCCGAGTGCATCACCGTGGTGGGAGCAAAGAGTTTCTTAAGGAAAGCAAGTGTACGCGCCTTGGATTTGTTCTCTAATTTATTGAAGAATTTACGAAGTTCCTCAACAATTCCCTGACAATATCAGAATTGAAGAAGCAAAATCTTGTAATAATCGACAACACCAATAGTTTCTTGACAGAGACAGAATCGACCAAGTATTCCCACCAACAAGAAATGTCCCAATAATCTATCGGAACACATGATAGGCACACTGACAACTAGCGAGACATCATTTCAACATTCTCAAGCCTTGAATGTAGTTGTAAATTTTGATCTACATATCTACTGTTCTAAAAAAAATCAACCATAGGAAAAGATGAAGTTAGCATCCATAATTTGCAGCGAGAACAAGGAGTAACACTTGCTATATACAAACTAATTAAGTGGAAGTATAACCTGCTTCTTCATCCATTCTGTGACAGTCAAACCATCTTGAGCCTCTACATAAGCTTGCCCACCTAGCATTGCTGGCAAAAGTCCAATAGCAAAGCGTACTTTCTCAGGCCAAGTCAGCATTTCATTATTTCTCAAAATTGCAAATATTCCTGCCAAATAGGATACAATCATTGTCAACCCACTAATGGATGATGAATTTTTATGTAAATTACACAATCTAATTTGGAATAACAATGTCAAATCATAAATCACAAATAGGGTGACTTTTTTTTATCAAGTTTAGAATAACTGACCATTCAATCAATTCTTTACATGGTATCAGTTTATCAGAGCACTGGTTGTGAATCCTAGCTCAAGTCATATTATTCTCATGGAATATGTCTTGTTTAATTGTTCATCATGGACCTGTTTGTGCATTTTATGTTCTACACTCTTGAAATTCAATACCCTAAGCTTAAGCATAAAGGGATACAAAACCAAAATATGTGTGGTCTCCATTATTCTGCTCCACAGCTTAATCATATGGGATATTAAACCGTCCACTATTCTGAATAGGAAATCATCATATTATTTAATACCTGATTTGGTAAATAGTTTTAAAAAATCAAATTATACTTGTTTCATTCTGAACATATGATAAACTGTAATATAGTCATTGGGCCTGAATACCTACTACTCAACCAAGCAATGTAGTAATACACAACTGAATAAAACTAGCACAATTATTAGTACGAATGAAGAAATTCAAGTAGGAACAATGGAAAATTTTCAACACACCAATACCAAATTTTACATGGAAAAATCATTTGCAAAAGCAAGGTAAAATACTACAGGAAGAAGAATCCACTAATCACCAAATTCTCAAAAATTGAATGGTCACACCCCTTGGCCTTCTTTCATCCTCACATAGGTTTTTCTCCTCAACAATTCTAGAAAAAACACCAAGTCGGTGCTGCTACATTAACTCTACCGTACTGGAAAACTTGCTGACCTATTTTAAGCTCATGTTGGGACAATTGGCTCAGCCCAATGCAAAACACTAATTGACCTTAGTCAACTCTGGTGAAAAACATCATGGACTTACAATGCATATTGGCTTTCTCTAGTTATTGTGAAAAACACCGCATGCACCCGCAACACATGCTTCCAATTACCGTGACACTGCATGGATCTATAGTGTGCAGTACAGGCCCACTTGAGCAGGAGACATGCTGTCACCCAATATTAATAAATGTTCAATTCTATTGAGTTTATGGCATTCTATAGAGCTTTGGCTCCGCGCTCTAAAAGAGTTGTATGCTTAACTACAATAATGGATGCAACACTTATACTATAGAGTTCGGCTGCACATTATAAAAGGGATTGTGTTATTACTAATATTAAATTGACGAGATAATGGAACATTTGTGTTATAAAGCATTGGCTCTATGCTCAAGAAGGGCCCTTGGGTCTTTTCAAGTGTTTGTAGGTTTCGACTATTTTACATGAGATGCCTATTTCACTATATGAATTGCTAGTCATTCACCCTTTCATTTGTGAGATGCATCTCTAAATCGACTATGGGTCGTTCACCGTTATATATTTATATGATACATTTGTATTGGGTGGATTAAGGATTGTTCACCTGATATATATATAATATATCTTGATTGGGTGAATTGTAAATCGTTCACTCATATATTCATATATTGATGATACACTTCATTTTGAATAAATTGTGGGTTGTTCATCCCTATATACGATGCATCTTTTACTAGATAGATTGTAGGTCATCTACCCTATTCCGATCAAATACCCTGGATAATCAAGCCACCAATCAACGAACGAGTTGGCATGCACACTCCCCGGAAATAGTCGTCGGAAAGAATAAAGAGATCTGAAAAATACTCCAAAAAAGAGTTAAAATGGCGTCGGGGTGGATCCCGGCAAGCAACTCCAACGCTCAAGTTAAGATTTTGCGAGAGGAAGGAGATTAAGAGCTTAGGGAAATTGAGGTTTTATGTGTACATACTTGTGCCAATGGATATGTGCAGCCTTTTATAAAGTTATCAATGCATCCAATATCTGAAACATCAACATCCGTTTAAGATATATTCCGAAATACGTGTTACCATTTATGGTATACTCCAATATACGCGCTCAAATTGTCCAAGTCTTCCGGAATATTTTCTTTGTTTTTCGGGAGAAACAGTCTTAGGGTTTCATGATCTTACGAGCGAACCGATATTAGAAGCGAATGAAGAAAGACTCGAGGCTAAGATGAGGTTAGTGCGTGAGACCAAGTAAAAGCCGAGGTCGGGACCTGAGACGAAGATGAGACCGGGACCCGAGGTTGAGATGAGGTTGGTACCCGAGACTGAGACGCATGATGTTGAGCCGAGGTCGAGATCGAGACCCGAGATTGAGATCAGGTCGATGCATGAGGCCAATCCGAGGCCGAGATTGGGGCCCGAGACTGAGATGTGGTCGATGCCCAAGACCGAGTAGAGCTCGACATATGAAGTCTAGCCGAGGCTGAGATTGGAGCCTGAGACTGAGATGAACTTGACGCTATAGATCGAGTAGAGGTCGACGCATGAGGCCAAGCCAAGGTTGGCACATGAGATCAAGCCGAGGTCGAGATCGGAGCCCGACCTTAGGCCTCTGTCCATGAGTCTATAGGTCCCTCCACCAAAAGGGAGAATTCTGAAAAAGTGCCCGAAATCCAGACCTCGATCGTCGAGGTGGAGATAATGGAAGTAGCACCCAAGACGAAACCTCGGCCAAGGAAAAGGTGTCGCGTACAGAAGCAACTTCCTTCTGTAGGGACAAGCACAATGCCCCTGCACAACTTCCTTTGGCGGCCCTTCCTCTAAAAAGTCTGCCTCCGGAGGGTCGCATTAAGAGCCGACATAACAAGAATAATACGTCAGCTCCGCTCTGGAACAAGACCGAGTCACTGAACCACCCACTGCACCCGAGTCAGGACTGAGATGACATAGTGCTCTTCCTCCTAGGGCTCCCCGGGCTTCCTCAAAAAAGAGGGAGGAATATTCTAGGCGTAATATGGAGGAAATTCACCGATATGAGGCCAAGGTCCTGCCACACATAGGTTTGGAGAATCTAAGCGAACTCCTCAATGGCTCTCTTGCGAAGATAAGAAATCTTGCTCTATGTTAGTTGGTATAACTAGCATATTAATTTTTATTATTTATATATACCTAGAAGGAGCATAGGGAGCTTCACCACCGACGACCCCACTATATTCGGGAGCACCATCATCTGGAAACTCAAGTGGCTAAGCTTAAAAATCAATTGGAACCAACTAGAGACTTCGAGGAGACCCGGGCTCCAGTGTAGAAAGCTTGGGCCGATACTGAGATCGCTCGAGCTGACGCGGAGAAGTTACGCCAAGAGACGGAACTCCAAACCGAGAAGATTCGCCAGATAGAGCATAACTTGGAAAAGGCTCGAGCCGCATTTCAAGTTTCCAAAGAAGAGACCTCCAAAGCTTGAAAAGAAGCCCAAGCTCTCAAGAAGGAAACTGCCCAACGAAGGGGGAACTGATATCCTTTCATGCGCAACAAGGAGAGCTCCACCGTGATCTGCGTGAGGCAATTGCAAAGAGGCAAGACCTAGAGCAGCAGTTATCCGAGGAGAAAGGGCAGAAGGAGAAAACCCTCTGAGTTGGAGAAAACAACTTCTGAACTGGAGATTGTTAAAAAAATGATGGCTGACTATAAAGCAGGCAAAGAAAAGCAATAGCAAGAATGGAAGTCAGCTTTCCTCACCTCCTAGGAATACTATGATTTATTAGAGACCTGGACCAACAGGATGCTACGGCACGGATTTGAAGGAGTTGACTGTCAATTCCTACAATCTGACCTCATACCTTGGAATGATGATCAGAGTTTCCTGGATCTAAGGAAGGTCTGGGACAGCTTGGCTCCTTTCGAGAAATTGGATTAGCTATTTTCTTATTTTGCATTAATGTTTTGTTGACTCTATATGTAGCTTCTCACTCTGAATGTAACAATTTTGATCAATGAATGAATATCTTTTTCTTGTGATCGCTTGTCTTGATGTAACGAGTCTTCAAAGGAATCGGTATCGTTTTCTTGTCATTGTCTATCTTGATGTAACGAGTCTTCAAAGGAATGAGCATCTCTTTCTTGTCATTGTTTGTCTTGGTGTAACGAGTCTTCAAAGAATGTGAACACCCTTTGCCTAGCAACATTGATGAAGAAGCTGAAATGGATATGCGAGTTCTTAGTGAGGTTAAGATATAACTTGAATCGGAGGACTCCATCTCTACAATAAGGCTATGTCACAAGCTCGGGATACAGTGCTCCATGTCTATCGTAAGACCAAGTCGCGAGCTCAGGACTCGGTGCTTCCTGTTTGTTGTAAGGCTAGGTTGCAAGCTCAGGCTCGGTGCTCCGTACCTATAGGAAGGCCAGGTCGCGAGCTTGGGACTCGATGCTTCATGTTTGTTGTAAGGCTAGGTCACAAGCTCAAGCTCGGTGCTCTGTACCTATTGTCAGACTATGATGCAAGCACGAGGATAGGTGCTCCGTGCCTGCTATATCACGAACTTGGTTCAGTGCTCCATGTCTGTCGTAAGGCTATATCGCGAGCTCAGGGCTCAATATTCCGCGCCTGTGGTAAAGTTATGTTGCGAGCTCAGGGCTTGGAGCTCGAGGTTCCAAGCCTATCATAAGGCTATGTTGCGAGCTCGATGCTCCATGCCTATCGTAAGGATATATCGCGAGCTCAGAACTCGGTGCTCCGCACCTGTTGTAAGGTCATGTCGCGAGCTCAAGACTTAGTGCTTCGCGCCTATCGTAAGGCTATGATGCGAACTTGGGGCTCGGTGCTTCGCGCCTGTTGCAAGCTCGAGGCTCAGTGTTCCGTGTCTGTCATAAGGCTATGTCGTGAACTCGGAGCTCGGGGCTCGAAGCTCAGGGCTCGGTGCTTTGTGTCTGTCATAAGATTATGTCGCAAGCTCGGAGTTCGATGCTCCGCGCCTGTCGTAAGACTATAAAGCAAGGGGACAAAGACGTGAGTAGAAAATACCGCTCTATTTAATATGACACGTCGATACAATGGGAAAATAAACTAATAACTAGATAAGTTGAGATTTTGACAATCAGCTCCACAACCTAAGCACGATAGGGTCTAAGATGGGTGGCTCTCTTTCCTCATAATATTTCAAATAATAGGACCCACTACTGAGTCGTTGAGTAACTCGGTAAGGTTCTTCCCATTGTGGTTCTAATTTCTAGGCATCTACCACAGGCTTTATTTTTTTAAGACAAAATCTCCCACTTGAAAAGAAAGGGGAATGACTCGTTTATTATAAGTTTGGCACATACGTTGGCGGTACGAGGTGAGTCGTGTAGCTACTGTCCCTGGCCTCTATAACAAAGTCGAGATCCAGGAGTCGCTTGCATGAGTTGTCTTCTTCGTAAGTGTTGATACGTGCAAACTCCAGTTTGGCTTCCACGGGAACTATTGCTTCCCTATTGTTGATGAGATGGAAAGGTATCATCCTTGTGTTGTCTCTTGAAGTAGTTCTATAAGCTCATAGGATACCAGAAAACTCATTAACCCAGTTGCTTTGTACTTGGTCTGACTGTATCTTGAGGCCTCTAACGAGCTTCCTTTTGACTACCTCCATCTGCCCATTACTTTGGGTGCAGAATACCATGCCCTCGGCACCATTCTTGGAGTTTACGTCCTTGAAATTGTCAGTCATTATCTGATATCAATTTGCGGGGAATCCCGAACCTACAAATGATGTTCTGCCAAAGAAATTTTAAGACAGCTTCTTCAGTGTTTATGCCAATAGCTCTGCCTCGACCCACTTGGAGAAGTAGTTGACAACCACTAACAGGAACTTTTTCTGATTGGGCCCTACCAGAAAAGGACTTACAATATCCACCCCCTGGTTAAAAGGACATGAAACGATTGCAGTGTTCAGTAACTCCATAAGATGATGGGAGAGATGTTGATGTCTTTGGCAATTCAGACAGGTGTTAGTCATCCGAGTCGTGTCAGCTTGTAGAGGGCCAAAAATATTTGACTAATAAAATCTTTCACACCAGAGTTGGGCTCCGATGTGATTTCTACAAATACCTTGATGAATCTCCCACATAACATATTCTGCTTCATTTGAATTGAGGCATTTGAGTAGAGGACAGGAGAAAACTCGTTTATACAAGGCGACTCCTACCAAGGTGAAACGGGTTGCTCGCCTTTTAAGCGTCTTAGCTTGATCTGAATCCGGAGGTAAAGTTCCATGCTTTAAAAAGGCAGTGGCAGGAACTCTCCAATCAACAGGTTCGGATATGTCAATTGCCCTGTCAATGTGAGCGATCAGTTGATCTTGAGCTATAAATTCTTCCTGCTCCCATTGTTAGTACCGATGGAATCACAATATCTCCACAATGGTATGACATTGTCCACTTTGGGCCTAAGCCCTCATGGTTTTGTTCTTGGGCTCAACTCAAAAGGTCTCATACCAATGAAGATATCTTCTATCCTATAAACTCATGATCTTTTCCATGTATTTCCAATGTAGGACTTTGATTATATCCTAACAATCCTCCCCTCAAACAAAGGACCACACTGAGAGCCCCCTACCATTCTCCTGATGGTCCGAGTCCAGACTCCCTCTACTGAGAGCCCCCTACCATTCTCCTCATGGTCCGGGTCCAGACTCCCCATACTGAGAGCCCTACCATTCTCCTCATGGTCCGGGTCCAGACTCCCCTACCTCCATTTTTCCTGAGAGTCCCACATGGCTCTACATAGACCATGGCTCTGATACCAATTATTAGTATCGATGGGATCAAAATATCTCCACAATGGTATGACATTATCCACTTTGGGCCTAAACCCTCATGGTTTTGTTCTTGGGCTCAACCCAAAAGGCCTCATACCAATGGAGATATCTTCCATCTTATAAACTCATGATCTTTTCCATGTATTTCCAATATGGAACTTTGATTGTATCCCAACACCCATGTCACTAAGGCACTGGTCAATCTAGCTAGCTTATCGTCTTTCTGGTTTTCTGATCGAGACACTCTTTGGACGATCACCTCTTGGAAGTCAGCTTTCATTTTCTCAAAGGTTTTAGTATATTGTCGGAGCTTATAGTTACAGATTTTAAAGGTGCCCTCTAACTGTTGAGCGGCTAATTGTGAATCCGAGTGGATGATTATTCAGATTACTCCCACGTATTTGACTGCTTGAAGATCGGTAAGTAAGGTCTCATATTCGACCTCGTTATTAGAGGCCTTGAAATGAAGTTTTATTGCGAGCTGCAACATATCCCCCCTAGGTAAGCATAACAATATTCCGATTCCGCTTCCCTTCTTGGTGGTCGATCAATCCACAAAAATCTTCTAGGTCTCTTATAGTTCTGTGCAGGAGGTTTCGATTAGGAAGTCAGGCAAGGCTTGAGCCTTGAAGGTTGTTCTTGACTGATACTGAATGTTATACTCACGAGCTCCGTGATCCATTTGATCAAGCATCCGGAAGCTTCAAAATTAGTTAATATCCGACCCAGAATACTATTAGTAAGTACCATAACAGGATGTGAGAGGAAGTACAGTTGGAGTCTTCGACCGATTAACACTAGTGCTAGAGTAAGCTTCTCCAAGATGGTGTAACGAGTCTCAGTGTCTTTCAATAAATGACTAGAGAAATAGAAAAGTTGTTGGATGCTCCTTTCTTGTCACACCAAAACTGAGCCGAAAGCTCCCTCAAAAGCCGACAAATATAGCCACAGAGGTTCTCCTACTACAGGCTTGGACAGAACCAAAAGAGTTGTTAAGTATATTTTCAAATCATTAAAAGTTTGCTCACACTTATCATTGCCGGTCCCAAG
This sequence comes from Curcuma caesia, assembly GCA_037834155.1. Classification (NCBI taxonomy): domain Eukaryota; kingdom Viridiplantae; phylum Streptophyta; class Magnoliopsida; order Zingiberales; family Zingiberaceae; genus Curcuma; species Curcuma caesia. The sequence goes on along the minus strand of JBBMKF010473803.1, from coordinate 56 downwards.
CCCGGATAAAGGAGGAGGGTTGCGTTAGGTTGCCAGCCAGCGTAAAACTAAGGCAA
>JBBMKF010473793.1:0-10315 GCA_037834155.1 Curcuma caesia | reverse complement strand
TGTTGCATTTGTTTGACATGCACATACAGGAGACCTGATGCATTTTGGTAGGAGATTCTGGTATGTACAGCTCTTCCGTTCTTTCAGTTTTGCATATCTTACTATCCCTTCAGGAGGCTGTACTTACATGATTATTACTGCTAGGGATGGTTTACTATACATGTCTATTGGATATCCGCTGGGTTCTTTGAACTCATCCCGTTGACTTATTTCTTTTCAGGTTGATGTCAGTTTGGAGAGCCGCCCTGCTAGTCCCATGTCGAGATGATCTCGGCACTTTTGGTTTTGTTTCGATATTAGTATTTACTTTTCAGAACTTGATATGTCCTATGGATTTTCGTATATGTATATGTTTCGGTTTGTGGTATGCATGCTGTAGAATAATAGTTGCGTTTATTCGTATATGTATACAGCTCTTCTCACTTGGCTACCAGGATTCATAAACTCTAGTACTTAACTTGGAGGTCTAGAGTTCGAATCCTGGGGAAGGCAAAAATCCACTGGCCAGGGGTGGAAAGGCCTAGTGAGTAACAGCACGGCCGAGGGTCGTCGGTTGACGACATAAGGAGTCGCCAGTTGGGCCGCCTAAGGGACCGCCAAGGGGCCGCCAGTTGGGCCGCCCAAGGGGCCGAGGGGCCGGGTCGTTACAATTTATCTATTAAAGCATGTGTGTCATTGATAAATAATTAATAAAAGAAAGATAATTTTAAATTTGTAAATTAAGTATTCAACCTCTTCCTCTCGGGATTCGTAATTTCACCGCATCAACTTATTCTACCCACCTTACTAGTTGAATTAAGGTGGTATTTTAGAATTTTTAAAAAGAAAGTGCGTCCTTTAAAACTATCTAAAATCAAACTATCAAATGTTAAGTATCTTTTATTTTTTTAACAAAATATCATTTGATCAAGATATTTTAAAATAGAAATTTGTAAAACTAAAAATTTAAAAGGCGCTTTCTAAAAATTTTACCAATTTGACTTTGGCGTGGCAGGCTTCAATGGTTCAAATTTGGGCTGTTAGTGTTCATAATAAATGATTTGAATTTGGATCGCGGATCTATATCACAAGTGAAAATGAATAAATATCTTTGGACAATGCCATAGCGATAAGATATCTATTAGATTAATTTAGCATTTATAATTCGATTTTAGCTATAGTATATTATAGAATAATGTTTTTAATAAAAAAATTTGAGATGTTATTATAGGAAAAAAATTATATGTATTTTTAAATTTATTTTGATATTCGATAATTATATGTGAGACTGAATCAATTTAAAATATTAATTATTGAATCGTAAATTATGCGCTCTTTTAAATTTATCCGTTGACAACCATGCGTATTATATATATATATAATTTTTCTATGCTGCGCTCCTTATCCCGCGCTCTTCATCCACGACAACCCTACCCCTCGCCGCTGCTGCCGCTTCGCCGTCCGACCACCATGTCACACCCGATGAACACGCAACTCGCCGGTGCACATCCCCGCACCGAATTCCGATCAGATAATGGTCGGAATCCGACGAATTCGACCGCGATTTGACCGGAATCGAAAATATAAGTAAAATGTTTATGAAAAAGGAAAGAAATTAAGAATCATGTTTTCAAACAAAATCCTGTATGTCATCGAATAGAGAATTGCCACGTGTAAATCGCGATGTTGTCACTCCTAGCGTCATCGAGCACCATGTTGTTTTCACAAGCCGGCTTCCACTTCGCCTGCTCGCAGTCTGCCACACCGAAGCACCCAATCGCAAGCGAAACCCTCTCTCTCTTTCTGCTGCTCGGCTCCTCCGATCCGTTTGACCTCACCAGATTCCTCAGATCTCTCCGCGAAATCTCGGTTTCTACTCTTCCGCGAACCCTAGGGGAGATTGCAGCTGCGTTCGATTCTTTCCTGTCCCTTTTCTGTCGGTGCAGGGATTAAACGATCGTGGCGAAGGATTTCATGGCGTCTGGGCCGCTAGTCGGCGCCGGAGGCGAAGGTTCCCGCAATCACCGGTGGGGGGAGAGCGGCAAGGTCTACTCGCGCAAGCCTTTTAGCAAGATCCCTAGATCGTCGCCTAATTCTCAGCCGATTGCGCAGACCTCGGTTGCGGAAGAAGAAGTCGAGGAACTTGGATCCGTTTGCCGCCAGAACTCACATCTTCCGCTGCCCGTCGCCGATGGCTCGTCCAGGTTGAAGCGGCTCCCAGCCGAGCCCGCTTTCGGCGCCGCCGCCAATGGCCGTGGCCGCATCGCCACCGTCAGTCATGCTCCTAGTTCGCGTCAGGAGGCGCTGGACCTGCGCAGGAAGCTGGCCTCCGAGCTCGAGCAAATACGTGTCCTCTCCAGGCGGCTGGAGGCCCATGAGCTCCAGGTCGCCTCCGTTGCTGGATACGCACATTCACAGCTCTCGGCTACCGATCCAAACACACCAGTCTCCACAAAGAGAGCACCGGAGGCAGCCACGCCTACGACTGCACCTTCTGGACAATTCCGCCCTTTCCTCAGCGTCTCCGTTGATGCCACGAATGATACCCTGGGCGAGGAAGCTGAGAAGGAGAAGCGAACGCTTAAGGCTAACCAATACTACAAGAATTCTGAATTTCTTCTAGGCAAGGATAAGTTGTCACAGCCTGATCTTCATAGCCAAAAGAAATCCAAGACAAACACTGGAAAGAAGCAATCTTTAGGGGCATCTGAATACAACAGCTCCCATTTGGAAGAGAAGAAGATATATGCACAGGCCTTCAAAAGCTGTGGCGTGCTTCTCTCCAAGTTGATCAAGCACAAGTTTGGCTGGGTGTTCAACAAGCCAGTTGATGCCAAAGCGCTTGGCCTTCATGATTACTATACCATTATCAAGCATCCAATGGACCTTGGCACAGTTAAGTCTCGGCTTGCTAAGAACTGGTACAGCTCCCCACGAGATTTTGCTGAGGATGTTAGGCTGACCTTTCGCAATGCCATGACTTACAATCCCAAGGGACAGGACGTCCACGTCATGGCCGATCAACTTCTGCAATTGTTTGAGGAGCAGTGGCCTGCTATTGAGGGTGAGTTTTCCTTTCTTGCTTACCCGCCGACCTCAAAGAAGCCTCGACCTGTTGATATGAGAATGCTGGAGAGGTCAGACTCCACTGTGCATCCTGTGGCAGTCGAACAAAAGACAAAACCAGTGAGCCAACCAATGCACATAGGTCGAGCACCAGCTCCAAAGAAACCCAAGGCCAAGGATCTCAATAAGAGGGACATGACTTTTGAGGAGAAGCAGAGGCTCAGTAATAACTTGCAAAATCTGCCTCCAGAGAAGTTGGAGAACATTGTGCAGATTATTAAGAAGAGAAATTCTTCTCTTAGCCAGCATGATGACGAGATTGAAGTTGACATAGATAGCGTCGATGTGGAGACCCTTTGGGAGCTGGATAGATTTATCACAAATTACAAGAAGAGTTTGAGCAAGAACAAGAGGAAGGCTGAGCTTGCAACTCTCTTTAAGCCTGAGGCTGAAGTTGATGCACGTGAAACATCACATGAAAAGGTTGGAGTTTGCATATCTTAATTTTCTGTGTTTTGGTTGTAGCTATAATGAATCAGAGGCTTAATCATAACTCTACCTACCTTTTTCCAGACTCATGATCCAATTGTCACTGAATTGCCTGAGAATATTAAGAAAGGTGAACTACATGTATCTACAGATGATTTTTCTTTATTACATTATTATCATATGTTGCTTACAGATTTATTTGACATTCAGTGGTGGATGAGAAGTATGTAGCTTCTTCATCACCAGTTGGAGGGGAAAAGAAGGGAGATAATGGAAGTAGATCTAGTTCAAGCAGCTCTAGTAGTGATTCAGGATCTTCATCTACTGGTAGCATGCTTACTGTGTTCTTATTTCTTGGTAAATTAAACGCTGCAAGTATTTGTGACCTATGCATCATAACTAAGGAATTTGCTTTTTTTTTCAGATTCCGATAGTGAAAGTTCCTCTGCATATGGTTCAGATGCTGCACATTCACCTAGAACATGAACATTTTGGAAAGGTACAATTTGTTTGTTACGTCTATAACTATAATATCAATCTTGCCTTAGATGTCTCACATAGTAAAATTCTATGCTTTCTGGAATGCTTTTAAGATATATGTCATGCATTCTTTCTCATTTTAGCAATTCTATGGAGTGCTAAAAGAAACTAGTCAAAAAGGGTTTAACTAGAAAGACATGCTATTTTCTGGTCAAGATACCTCAACTAGTTGATGCATCACTATTACAATCATCGCTAGTTAATGCATGACGGATGCAATCATTACCATGCTCTTCAGAGATGATGTGGCCATGGCCATGTTGTACCTCAATTTTCAATGAAAATTGTAGGATTGTTCCACACTTTATAAGACCTCTGCAAGATACCTTGTATTGTACATAGCCATTTTCTGTCCACTTATATAAATAACATTTTGAACTTAACATGCATCTAGGTTTATTTAAGTTACAGCTTATGAAACTCAAGTATACTAGATTCTCAATAAGTCTGTTGACATTTTTGGTAGGTGAATTTCTCAAGGGAAAACATGAGCTAAAATTCATTGCAACTGTTCCTTTCGCCTGTTTGGAACCATCACATTTATAATGACTCCACCAAGCATAAGCTATTTCTTAGCTTTGCTTCCCCATCTATAATTTCCTTTATTTTTGCTAAATTGTTCCATCTCCCTTTGATACAATCAATCCAATCTATAGACACTTCTTTAGCACTGCTGCTCCAGAATGTATTCTGGTACACCTAGAGATTTTGCAGAGAATCTACACTAAACTCTTCCCACCATTTTAGCTGTTCATTATGCTGGAAGTCCTTCCATCAGCATACTTATCATCACTAGAGCTATCACTTTGCCTCAGGCAGTAACAATTGTTTTTTTTAACTCTCTGATTCGTGTAGTTTCATCTTTACTTTCTTTTCTCTATTTTTTCCCCACATTGGTTGCATAAGACTTGTTTAGCAACGATAAAAGAGGATAAAATTTATTTAAACATAAATGAGGGGATCAGGCCTAATAATAGGAGGATTCATATAGCCGATCCCACTTAGTGGGATAAAGACTTGGTAGTTGTTGATATTGGTTGCATAAGACTCAATTTGTCAAAAGATGTAGTATTAGTCATATTGATCAAATCCAACTGGTCTATGTACAAAATATAGATATAAGAAATGAACAGAAGCAGTGTCATCTTAAACTAAAGAAAATGCCATGGATAATATCTATTCTAAATGGCATACCTTGTGTGCGGTACAAATAATGCCACAAGCATGCATGCGATTTTTTTTATAATTTTGTGATCATCACCATGTCATGTTAATCCCAACTATTTGTGGTTGGCAACATGGATGTAATCCCTCATTCAACTGTCATGAACTATTTGGAATTGGCTATATGACTCTTATTCTTCTTAAACCCTATACAAGGCAATGTGAATATAAGCTATTTGCACTTTTGTATTTTGCATTATTTACTTTTAAATTCATCAATTTATTAGATAGTGTATCAAGAAACAAGTCAAATAAGTGAAACAATAAATATAACTGACACTAGTAAATAATCTTAAATTGCTAATTTTATTAAATAACTAACTAAGCTAATTCAATTTGTATTTAGAACGTCAAACAGATAATTTATTATATAACATGTCATCTAATTGTTGTCAAGTATTCAGTTTATTTACACATTAATGAAGGAGATCATTCTCCCAGTTATTTACTGTGTAGCATTATAGCATATCATGCTAGTGCCCTAATTTATTTCTAGTTTTTAATGATTTTTTTGCAAGTATATACTTTCAAGCTTGCTTTTCATTTCATGGAAAATGCAGCTGCTAATCCATGCAATTTGTAGTTCGCTGTTAATGGTTGACAACAGGCTTGTCAATGTTATCTACTGCTGAGTACACTAGTTTTTATGGTGTGGCGGGATAGGCCACACTGTTTAAATCCAGTCCAAATTTTGATTAATTATAATTTTCTTCACGAAATGTCTGTCTACATTTTTGTTTCTCCATCTGCATGATATGTTGCAGTATTATTCAGCCATGAAATTTTCTTATCATTTTCTAAGTTCGCCATGGAAATCTTGTTACTTCAATTGTTGACACCAAATTTCTTTGTCACAACAGAAGCCTATTACTCATTGCATCAGATGGCGGCTGGACTAATGGTCTAGGATAATGATATAAAAAACACTGGTGATGATAACTTGGTACATCGACTTTGTGCCCGATCTGTATGTTATGCGATGTGTGAAAGATCTGATATTATCTAGTTAGTGTTCAAGTAATCGTGGTTAGATACCACTGAAAGTGGTAGAAAGCCTTCTGGTCTAATTTCCAGTTCCTCATTCATGCAAATATCTATCGTAGGGTGTAATTTATGTATATGTTGTTCATCAGCAGTTCAGCAATCCAGCCTCACCACTAGTATAACTCACCCTGTGAAAATCTGACACCTGCACTTCGTACCACTGTTAATGTACTTCTCATTATATCATTTTTATTGTTGATTCTGTGAATTTTGGATTATAGATGCTGATTGGATGTGTGTTTTCCAAGTGACGATCTATTTCAAAAAGGATGCCATCAATTGTGTTTACAGGAGTTTGCTGGAACGATTGAGAATTCAATTAAAATTGAATTAATTGAAATTGAATTGAATCAAATTTTTTTTTAAATTAATCGAATCGATTAAATTTTTAAATAAAAATTGAATCGTTAAATTATTAATTAATTTATTTTTTAATTGAATTAATTAAAATAATTAAAAATTTTAAATATTATAAAAAATTTATTTATTAATTAAAAATTTATAAATTTGAATTTATAATTTTTTATTTTAATTAATTGATTTAATAATTTTTTAATATTTAAATCAAATTAAATTAATCAATTTTTTCAAAAATAATTAATACATTTTTAAATTTGGATCAATCGCTGTATTTAATTTAATTAAATTTTTACTCGTTCCTAATTCAGCCATGCCCGAGTCTGCTAAACTAACGATTGCATTTCAACTTCTTCGACAGTTTGAAACAGACAGGATCAGATAATTAATTACATAGTATATGGAAGCTCAGACATAAAAATTATTATTATTTTTAAAGTATTAATTGAATATGAACATCGATGGTTGTTTTTGATCATCATAAATTAACTTTTTTTAAGTGAATTAAAAATTAGTATCTAAATTTATTTGAGTAAATAACGTAGATAGTTGTTATTGGACTTTTCCCGGTCCATTTAGTATAATGATGGGCTTGGTCCGGTTCACAAACAATGGATTTTAGCCGTTTCAGTTAATATAATGATGGGCTTGCCCTATCGCCCAGGTTTTTTTTCTCTTTTCAAAAGAGTTTGTTTGAATTAACTTGAATATTCAATTAAAATCGAATCGAATTAAATTAATTAAATTAATTTTTTTAAATTAATTAAATTGATCAAATTTTTAAATAAAAATTGAATAAATATAAAATATTAATTAATTTAATTTTTGATTGAATTAATTAAAATAATTAAAATTTTTAAATATTATAAAAACTTTATTTATTCATTAAGAATTTATAAATTTATTTATTTAAAAATTCAAAAAATATTTTTTAAATTAATTTATTTTATTTGATTTAATCAAATAAAAACTTTAAAATTAAAATGGAACTAAATTAATTAATTTTTTAAAAAAATAATTAAAATTTTAAAATAATCAATCATATTTTTAAATTGGATGGATTCAACAATTTATTCAATTTTATTAAATTTGCTAGGTAGATGAAAAGAGTTATCCTCATTTTCCGTTCATTTGGTTGCGGATCTAAATTTAATTGGTGATCGGATCTGCAGTAACGAATCAAAATCTTTATTTGATTCAATTAGCTCAGTCTTATATCGATTGCTCACTCCGATGGCCATGGGAATGAACGGCCAAAGCCAAATGGCAGTCGAAATAGCGCCAAAGAATAATGAACAGTAGAGCTAATGGACCATGTCAAATTTGAGCAAGCATTCAGGAAATGAAAATTGTCCTCGTGAATCTTTAGCTCTCACAAAACTAAAACAAAAGGCAATTGTGGAAGATCGAGTCAAATTCGAACAAGCATTCGGGAAATGAAAATTGTAGCCGTGAAGAGCAAGAATAGTTGTCGTCGGTTGGATCCTTCAGCCAAAAAATCCTAGCATGCCTAGTCATCCCTGAAATTCTTCCCCGCACCACCACGACCCCTGCCCCTACCACCGGAGCTGCGTCCTCTACTGCGGTCACCTCTCCCACCTCGTCCACCACCACGACCCCTGCCCCTACCACCGGAGCGGAGTCCTCTACCGCGGTCACCTCTCCCACCTCGTCCACCACCTCTTCCACTAAATTTCCAACCACCTTTACCTCTACCATCGCTATTGTCACCTTTTGGCTTTCCTTCGTCAACGGTTAGGGTATGCCCTCCGAGTTCAGAACCATTGAGCTTGAGTGCCTTACTGCAAGCATTCTGGTCCTCGAAATCCATAAATGCCATCCTGTGAGATAACAGACAACAAACGTATAGTTATATTTTTCTCTAAGAAATATCAAACTCTACTCCACTTGATTGATGCAGGTCTAGAACAGATTTGAACCTCACTGAAACATCGACACGAGATTTCAAATGGGAGTAGGGAGACGAGGAACTGACCCTTTAGGGGCACCACTTTCATGGTCCTTAAGTATAGAAATACGAGTGATGTCTCCACACGATCCAAAATGCTTTTCAAGGGAATTCCTAATCTGCATGAGTATTACTATTAATAATGATACAACAAAATTGTCAGTTACAATGTAAAATCAAACAATACCTGATCATGTCCGAGTGATTTATCAAAACCTTTTACAAAGATGGTTTGGCTCTGATCTTTGCCGCCCTTTTCGTCGCTGCAGAATGAAAGAAATATAAGCACAGAGAATCTTCCCTTCATTTTGTCATCAGCAAGAGATTTTTTAGACCTAAACACTCCTTGAGATGCTAAATGGTATTACATTGAAGAAAACAATTTAATAAGATTCTCATGTACACTTGAACAGCTTAAGTTGACAAACATACCCACTCGGAGGGGTATTTGAATCCCTTTCATGGGCAACTTCAAGTTTGAGCGCACGTCCAAAAAATTCCTGGCCATTTAATTCAAGTGCCTAGACAAAGAAAAATTAATAAATTTTCTCTAAGCCAATCTACATGCTGATAGTATCATAACACTAGTTAATTCTAATCCACAAACAATCTGAAATGGAAACGACAAGGCCATGCTTCAGAGTAATTGAATGAAAGATTATAAACCTTTTTAACATCTTCCTCCGTAGCAAAATCAACATGACCAAATCCCCTGGAGCTACCATTACCTCTTGTAGCTAAACGGGCACCAACAACTTCCCCTGCCCCTTTGAAAAATTCTAACCTGAAAAGAAAGAATCTAATTTAAACTTAAAATATTTACATCACTTAGCTTTATATACAATGAACTTATCTTCAGCGGGACCTTTTGAATCTGTTATGAGTTTAGTCTCACAATGGCACTTTTAGGTTTAAGATTTCATCATGAAATAGTTAAGTCACAATGAATGGTAATATGATTCCCCTCCCCTCAATATTCGTTTAAAAAGAACCCTAAACAGCCACTTATGTGTTTTGCAATCCCTTCTGTTTTGCCTAAGCAAAAGACAGGATGGGGCAGGCAGTCCGCCTAGGCACCCGGTTCGAATATTGAGAAAAATTTTCATGGTCAGGTGGGGAAAAAAATCACAGAGTTAAACCCTATTATCACAGCTCCCTCTTGCAGTCCTTTCTTCTCCTCTTCTCCGCTTGTGACTACTTAAATCGCAACACTACAGTTGACACCGTTCTCCAGCCTTGATCCTCCACATATTGTATTGTCACCACCACAATTCCACATGTGACTCCACAAGCCCGCCAACCTCTAAATTTTACTGAAATCTCACTAGATATACTGGCATGTTCCCAAAATTCTCTTCCCTGGTTCCCCAACACACCAAGTTGTTACCATTAGAGGTCCTCCACACCTGACACTTGTAGACTGTCACAACTCCTCCACACCTTATGCTAACAAACCAACAGGCCAAACCCAGTGACAAGTCCATGTTCCCAGCGCTAGTAGGTCAACCACCATAACATCCGGCCAACCTCGAGCATCACAATATCCCTAATAACACTCGGTGACGTGCAACATCCTCCAACATTCATAGCATTCTGATAACCCACAACATCTACAACATTCTCCAACACTTGTTTTGCAGCACCTTA
>JBBMKF010473782.1:0-10315 GCA_037834155.1 Curcuma caesia | reverse complement strand
AAATACATATTTTAAAAAATACATATTCTTTAAAAATACATATGTTGACCGTCTAGTCGACTTCGCTACAAAGAGAAGCATTTTGTTTAGTAACAGAGCCTTAGTTGGCTAATCTGTCATTAATTGACTGACTTAGGTTTAGTCGACTTAACTTGGGATTTAAACTTTCTGGTTGCGAGCAATTTGCCTTTAGTTGACTTCCTAGTCAATTAGCCATATTAGTTAACTATATGAGGCCAATTGTAGATTGAGTTAACAACTTCGACTTAAAGGACTTGTTTCTTGGTCAAGTCATCGCCCAGTAAAATATCTACCCAATGATCAAAATACAACTTGCTTATAGTCTCTCATAATTCACATATTAAAAGACCTTACCTTTGGGGTTTCTCGTGTTGAGGTATTCGATCCTTAACGTGCTAAGACTTTATGTGCGCTAGTTATCTAGTCAACCTCAGCCTATTAAAAGTAATCATTTTCTTGGAGACCTCACCTTTAGGTTTTCCTCGTCCGCTAATACTTGTTGGACTTCCTTATTTACCAACACCTATTGCACTTTTCCTTTGCTAAATGTTCGCTAAACCTCGATCTACTCGGTCTTCATCCATTTGTTAACACTGGTTGAACTTTCCTTTTCCACCATTTGGACTTTATTCATTGCATTTGCACTGTCAATGTTAAGTAACCTCCATGCTTAATGTACAACATCACTAACAACACAATAAGCCTAACTTAAATTCTTTGTCAAACACTTCAAAATTATATGGGCGACTTGATCACTTAGCGCATGATTGCATCAATAAGATCTTGTTCAATTTAACATGATGAATATTAGAAAAGAAAATAAATAAAGCTTATAATAGAATTCATAGGAAATTATTGTGATAATATTACAAACATATTATTTTTTTCCATATGTTGGTGTGACGTTGTTATTAGTAAACTTGTTAGAGTACACCAAATGATTTTTTCTTTTCTTTATTATTGCCATTATTATTACAATTGTATATTTGCATTAATGCCATCTTGAATTCCATAATCTATATCTTTCTTACACTAACGTTAGATGAATTTATGTCACATTCAAGTTAAATTGCTTTAGTGATTTTTATTTGCAATCGATTTTGTTAATTAATTGGAGAATTAAAATTTGAATTGTGGAGAGAAGAAGTATAAGTTTGAATTGTGGAGAGAAAGAATTATAGACTTTACAACTAAGATTGAAATGTAAAACGTGGCTTCAACATCATGAAAGAAGTCTAACTATGATAGATAGATATAGAATTATTATAAAAATTTATAATATATAATCTATTATTTAATAAAAAGTATATTAATGAAGATAACCATAATTCAATCAATGAAGAGTGCCATTGAAATCAAGAGAAACACCTACAATGTTGTATCTTCAACATTTATTCTTTGGGTTGAAAGAAAATCTAGTACTACAATAAGTCATATTATGTGGGTCTTATGGTGTCAGGCATTTATGTAACTAAATATACAGTATGTAAATCTAATAAAGATTAGAATGCTATGGGGTAAAATAAAAAAGGAATACTTTCTAAGCAATTAGGTGTTGCTTAAATAGATTATGATTAAAATTTGTAGTTATATAAGTTTAAGTTAATTAGAGTTGATGGTGTTAGGTGTACAAGGAGACAAACAAAAATTATAGTTAATTTAATTAAAATTGATTTAAGGGATTTGAATGTTGCAATGATATAACCTTCTATAGGTCAATAAAGGTATAAAATCCATGTAGTTGACCCCTAACTAATTGTGACAAACATATGTATATTAACTATATAATGACATACAATTTAAAAGCCTATTTTGTGTTATCTTTTAAGAAGCCGACCCCACCTAGTGGGATAAAGATTGATTGTTGTTGTATTTTGTGTTATCTTCTAAGAGTTGTTGATCTTCTGTAATGTTTTATATGTTAGTGCAATCATGCCCTATGTGGTAGTTTTGTTTGTGATTCTAATTTATGTATGATGTCATGTAGGGACTTAGTAGAGTGCACACTAAGCTCGTAGAGCTTGACTTCGCATTATCAAGTTACAATGGTTCGAAGGTTTGTTGGAGATTGGAGAAGGATGTTATGAGACATTTGAGGAATCGTAGGATGAGGAGCATCTTGGCAGTTTGATGGAGTTGGAAGAGGTTGACAAGCTGAGGGCTTACTATATCTGAGGGACTAAGGATCTGAATAGTGATACCCTTGTGGGTGAAGCAAAGTTGCAACAGATAAATTGTTAAGTGAGCTGTGAGAGTTGAGTAACATTATTTGGATTTAGGTACTTGATTTGGATTTGGGTGACATTATTTGGATTTAGGTACTTGATTTGGATTTGGGTGACATATAGTTTGGTTGTAGTTGATGGTCCAATCTTGTATTGTGACATCTGGGTTGATGATTTCAATTTTGCATAGGATTTTATTCTTGGCCCAATGCTGGAGAGGGTTTTCTCCTATGAAGCCCTGCTCTCTTAGTCTGGCTAACAACTGACCATGCTTCATCAAAATATTAGTATTAGAGGGAGTACAGGTATAAAATACCTGTTCTTGGATCTCCATATATTCCATCTCTTCCAGACTTAGCTCCTCTATAGCCGCTGCAGCAGACTGATTTGTAGCAATAGTAGTAGTTACATTTTTATAGAAGGTGACATTATTACCTTCTATACGCAATCCCCCTTGCATGCTTCTTATGAAGTTGCATCCTAACACCATTTGGATGCCTTCTCCAAGGGTCATGTCGAAAGAATAGGTGAAGGGAATTCTGAACTTGTTTTCCCCAATCAGCATCCATCCTGCTTTAGTTTCCAATTTGCAACTTGCTTTGAATTAACACCGTTAATAAAGATGGTGTAAGAATTTTCCTCCAATGCTTGAGCAGGTATTGACCTTTAGAGGTTGATCCCAGTTGATTGGTATCTTGAGTCAACTAGGAATTCAACTTAGGATGGTCTACTGATGAATAAAATGTTTTTATTTGAAGTGGAATTGATTGTGTAGTTGTCTGACCAAGTTGAGTTAACTAGGCAATTAGTTGAATCTCCGACACTAGTTAGAAACAAGCTAATTGATTAGGTAGAGAAAAGTGCTGCAAACATCAATGACTTATGCGATAAAGTGGCTTAGTCAACTGGAATAGTTGACTCAACACACCTGTCAAGTTAACATAAGTTAATTGAAAGATCTGTTGCTAGATAAAAAGGCTGACGTGATTTCGAAAACAATTAACTAAAATGGTTGAATCGAGAAAAGTGAAGTTTGTTTAAAGACAACTTAGAGACTATAAATAGAGGACCAAGGAGAACTTGTAAAGTTGGCGAATAGTGCTTAACTCCAACATTCTTGTGCTCTCATTGTTGTAATTCTAGCCTCAATTATTGTTTTTTAAAATTGTTTTATCTACTTTTCCTCATTGTGAGAAGACTCTTGTAACGGGCTTCTTCACCTCTAGGAAGGAGAAGGTTAGTGGGACTTGCAAGAGACTCATCTCATGAGTTATAGATCGTAGAGTAGGAACTGGGGTTTTGAACCACGTAAATCTCGCATATTAGCATTTTACTTTTATGGTTTATATTTTTGATGCGATTAATGTTATTTGATTGACAATGGTAAGCATTAGTAAGAGTAAAGAGAGGTCAAATGCGTCACCCCCTTTAGCTCTTCGACACATCACAGATTGATCCTAACATTACATGCATATTAGACAAAGTCCACTCATGTCAAATTTGATAACTAGTCTAATGAAAATTTTAAAATGTAATAATCCTATGTGACAGTCCTAGAATTGCCTGTTCATTCAAGCCATAATGGATGTGGCCCAAGGCAACCTATCCCATGCTCAACACTACCCTATGCTCAGCTATTTCTTGTTGTGTCCGGCTAGCCCACTAGGCTGAGTTATTTGTAATTAAAAAACTTAAAAAACACCTGTATGGATTCAAAAAAAAATCCACAATGTTAATCTTTAATCTTGGTTGAAACTTAATGATGTATACTTTCTTATATGGCATGCGACCTCTTATCTTTATTGAATTAATCCCAATTGAATTTACTAAACTTCTATGGATTAGTTCCAAAAGAAGGGAAGTATAGCTGGATATGGCCCATTTCCAGCTATTTTTCTACTGAATGTGAAGGAAAATAATTTGTTTAAAAAATAATAATAAAATACAATATTTTCATATGTTTAAATTCAAAAGAATAAAAATTAAACCTTTCACTATTGAAGATATTGGAATGAGATATGCTAGTAAAAATTTGAAATTGGATGAGGGATATGCAATGAGATTAGGGAAATGAAAATTTGGTACTTGTAGAGGAACTAAGGATGAAGATGGATGCTGAGAATTGGAAGTTGGAATTGGATGAGATGAGAAATTGAAGGCTGGGAAATTATAAGGAAATTAAGTAATTTGTAAGGGTAAATTGGTCACTCGAGTAATCTTACGCTCAATGGCCATCATACCTTTTGTGTTTTTAAATTTAAATTATTGTTAGTGTAGATAGGTAATTTGTCATTATTTAAAGTATTTGGACCCATGCTTGGGTCATACCGGACATGTGGATTGGGCTAAGCGTGGTCCACATTTTGTCGTGCCGGATCCCATGCAAAATAGAGTTGGTTGGGCATGACATGTGGGCCAAGAGACTTACACTTGGCACTGATCCACAAGCCTCATGCTGCACCCCTAACTCAGATTGAGTAATGATGTTCATGTGCAGTGGTACTTTTGTATCAAGAATCAAACTTTAAAAAATTGTTTTTAGCTCATGTTTCTTAAACCACAGAAAAAGTAAACAATTTTAGTTGATCCATTGGAGAATATTCTACCAAAAACTAACAGACCCGTTAAATCTCTAGTTACTGTAGTATCCTAAGCTAATCAACTCACTTTCCTTTTTGCATAAAATAGGTACACAATGGTCCCAGCATCACTGTATCTAGGCTTTACTGCATCCATTATATGGGTTGGGCAGGTAGTCAGTTGTAGACTTTTAAGTCTCATTCTTCTTTATTCTGAAATGGAACCAACAGTCATTCAATGCTGTCAGGGAACATATCTTACATCAGCTGCTTTTAGCCATGCAGAAGACTGCCACCTGCATGAAGGAACTGTAATTGGTAACTTCAATGGAGAATTTTGGGGAGTGTTTGCTAGTCACCAGGTATTGATAATTTATTGGTTCCACCACTGAAAGTGAGTACCTTCATTCTTAAAATGTTTCAAGGAATATTTGTTTGCCTATGTCTCCTATCATCAAAAGAAATTTGGTGCTTTTTTCCCAGCTTTTATCCTTTGTTTTTCTGAGATTCAATTTTAATATTTCTAAATAAAATACAGGTAATTGGAAACTTGTTTTCACTCGTACTGTTGCATGGTGGAGAGGTGAGTTACTGATATCAAAACCTTCTACCTTACATTTGTTGGTGCCATCCAACTCATTTGGACATGTTTGTTTAACAATGTTTCTTATTGGCATATGGCATTCGTGCATGCATTTTATATATATATTTGATATCTTGCCAACTAGTGGCTATTGATGGGACTGGCTATCGAGTTGTGCAGTCTCTGAGATTGGTATACTGAGACCAATAAGGCTGAACATATCTCCAAAGTTTGTAGTTCTTTTTGTAGGTATCAATAATTCAATATCATGTTATGATAATATATATTATCATAGTTATCAAGACTGTTATTAAATGTCTTGACAGATAAACAAGAGATTACTACTAAGATTTGGGTGGGGCTCAATCAACACTATTTGACCAATTAAGACATCAATTGGGAAAATATCAATGGACGTTGTTTATGACGTGTTCCTAAAAGTTTCATGCCTTGGACCAAGGTTTAAAATTTTGAGCCATGCTATAGTTTCGGTTTATGACTAAAACGATATCATTTTGGTACCGCATCGTACTGTGCCAAAATAATTTTAGTATTTTTTAAAATATAAAATTTATTAATTAAAAAATATTTTTATTAATATTTGATTACTATTAGGTTATATTTGAGATGTTGAATGTTGAGTTCAAGTTTTGATATTATCTCGTGAGATGTTTAATGCCTATTGAATGTTTTGTAACAACTGTTAAATGTATAAATTTAAAATTTTTATTATTATTGTACATAATTAAAATAGTCTTAAATATAATTTTATTACAGAGATATCAAGTACAAGAACTTTCACTTACAATGCTAATAAGAATTGATCTTCAATTTCAAGTTTATTGTAAAAGCATTCAGTCTAAAAACTTGCATTTACAATAGTAATGAAGATTGATCTTTAATAAGTTTTATTGCGGGGGCATCAAATCTGAGACCTTGTATTTATAATGGTCACGAACATTGATCTTCGATTTTAACATATTTTTTGCTTTTGGTTAGTGAATGATAAAACCAACACAATCTTTTTGTAATCTAATCAAGTCATTTGGTTTTTAGAAAATCAAGTAGGATGAATGATTCAAAAATGTTCTTTTGCAATTCATATCTTTGAGTTGATTCAAGCTTACCGATAGGGGAGTGGGGTCAAATTCTCATCCCTGCCTCACTTCTTTTGCGGGATGAATTGAGGTGGAGAAAGAAGCAACAAAGGGTTCGAATGAGTCAACATACAATATATTTTTCCATTGTTTGCAAAGCGACTGATGTCTGATGGCTTATCGTAAAGTGGGGATGGGGTTAAATAAGGTGAGGAGTAAAATGTTTGCTCCATACCTATCCTATCTACAAAATGGAAGGACCTGTGTGGCCCTAATTGGGGATTGATGTGGATTATTAGTATAAGGTTCAAAATCTTGAGCTGTACTGAAGTTTTGATTTCTAATTAGAACGATATTGTTTCAGTATTATGCCGATGTTTTGATGCATGGTGCCGGTAATGGATTATAGTTAAAGAAGAAAAGAGATCAAATATAGAAAAGAGACATTGTTTGTGCTTAGCATGGTTTTAAATCATACTATATCGGGCGAAACAATCAAAATATATCATTTTGGTAAATTACTGAAACTCAATGTCATTTAGTACAGACAATGTCTCATTCCTTTGCTTCATCCCCTTCCTTTTTAAACCTCTAATCTACCATCAGCACCATGTATTAGAGCGTTGGCACATTGATGGAACAATATCTTTCCAGTTAAAGGCCGAAACTGCAGTACGATTCGAGATTTTGAACTTTGGTGTCAAGTGATATCGAATTTCAGTGATTTATTGGAATGATACATTTTGACTATTTCGTCCGACACAATACGAGATTTCAAACCATGGGTATAGTCAAGTTGTGATTTCTATTTCCAAAGGCTTTGGTTCACTGCCAATCTAAGTCATTTTTATAACTATGGCTTGGACATAAGGGCTTAGGCATTAAGGGTTAGTTTCCTTCAAAGGAAGGAAAATGGAGGCATAGAAAAATTGAAAATTGAGTGGATGTAAATAAAAAGAACCATCTTCCTTTTATTTACATTAACTCATTTTTTAACTTTTTCATTCTTCGCTTTTTCATCCTTTGAAGGAAACTGACCCTAGATCTTAGTTAAATTGTAAGACAAACAAAGTTTCGTTATGTATATTCTTATATATAAGTATTTGTTATTTGTCAACAATTAGAAGCTTTGATTTAATTATTGGAACTTCATATTGTTGTTTTAGATACCATTATACGTCACAAATATTATAACCAAAACGAGTATACATATTAGTTAAAGTGAACATGCATATTACATTAGCTTGTCGATTCACTTGTCATATTATCCATCAGGTTGTTTCGTTATATGAATGCTAATGCTATTGAGCTCTATGCAAGATACACTAGTAATGATTATAATTTTTTTAGTAACTAATCTTCTTTAAGTTCTTCCACTACCTTTACACCTTCCACTCATCGATTCAACTATTCTAACAATCAAGTCCCTTAGCCACCTTTGAATATGTCAATACCATTTCAACCTATGTTCTCGCATTTTATTACTTATTGTAGGTAGACCTAATTGTCCATATATATTAGTATTTTATTTTGTCCTTTCAGGTACTCTGCAGATCTTTCTTACTATTCGCATCTTTGCTATTTTAATTTTGTATATTGCTTTCTAACCATTAAACATTTTGTTCTTTTCTGCAAAAGGTGGAATCCGTCACCCTAGCGACCTCACACAGTCGGCCCTACGACTATCTGTGAGGAGGTAAATTGAGAAACTGCAGTTGGTCATGACGGAGGAGGGTATTGCTCGGCTTCGCCGAGATTCAAATCCTTGCCCTCTTCTGCAAATCTGCTCCGTCGTAACTAACTCAGCTATGTCCCGGGGGCAAAAAATATTTTGTTCTCTAATATATGACAAAATTTACCACATTCTTATAAAATTGTTCTTTTTAGCCTAAGGGCATACATCAATTAAATAAGACTCCAAGAGCTCTCTCCATTTCAACCTTCATCAACATATCATAAATTCGTACTAGAGTTTCCTATCTATATTAAATAGTCCTTTGGTCCTACCGTACTATGTAAATTACATTTTATATACTTAGTTAAAACCTCTACTAAACCTTTAGTTTCTAAGATATCCTCCATTTCAAATTCTGAATTTAAGTTATTTATGTTCTCATCAATTATTAGTTATAGTTACTAGTATTTAGTAAAATGATTTACATCAAGTGTAATTTCTATAACAACACAATTCACCCACTTGTGCTAATACACCCATTTAGACTTGTAAAGCAAGCTTTCTTATCTCTGCTTTTTTTGGCCAGTTTTAGGAACAAATTTTTTCCTCTATTTTCTCTCCATGTAAACCATCAAACTATTTTTCAAATATTCTCTCTTCTATTTTTCTTTTTTCCTTCCAAGAAAAATAGTGCTTAAGAAAAAAATATAAGGAAAGTGGTGTATCATTGATATTTTATGAAAATATTGCTAATAAACTTATGTAATTTCAGATGAATCTGTTGGTGCAGGGAGTGCCAGATGATTGAATCTAAGTTTTGACAATGACAAAGGGTTCAAGTTAAGTTTGAGAAGTGGACTAATGAGTTGAATTAAGTATACAGGCAGCATAGGAAAGTCCTAGTTGTGGCTAGGCAAAGGAAGTCCTGATCTGGAGGATTGGACAAGGAAGACTTGGTTTGAAAGACTGGCAAGAAAAACCTGATCTGGAGGATTGGGTAAGTAAAACTTGATTTGGAGGACTGCACAAGGAAGTCTTGGTCTAGAGGACTGGGTAGGAAGACTTGGTAGATCAAAGCACCAGACAGAAAGTCTAAGTAAGTTTGGAGGATTGGACGTCTAGCAGTGAAAAATCTGGAAGTTGAGGATCAAGGCTGAGCAAAAGTCCAACGGATCTAGAGGACGTGGTTGGTAAAAGGTAACTTCTCCCGCGTGTAGTGGGTGAGGATATGTTCTCGGTAAAGGGAATAGTAGGCGTTGGTCTGACCTAGGGTTTCACTAGAAATCTAAAGTCAAGACTAAATAGTTTGCAAAAACTATTTTGCTTCTTGTTATTTTATTTTTGGACTAACTTGTAATGCAGGAAAGGAGGGACTGAAATTTTGTGTTCCGGACGCCCTTATCTTGATACAAGTGATCGGACGGTCCAAGCACCCGGAAGGGATCTAGGAGACCGGACGTCAGTCGAACGGGCCAACGAGGCGGATGAGGTGGCAGAGTTCTAGTGGTCGGAACACCTCAGCCTTTTAAGTGCTGGGAGAGGTTCCAGGCGTTCGGATCTGGATAAGACGTTTCAGAGTCAAAGTTGATATGATAACCTCCACGTCAACATCCAAGCGCTTGGAAGAGATATAGGCACTCAGAAGATGCTGAGTCAGCATTGAAAGTAGATCGACGGGATGACGTGGAGGCGCTCGGAGGGGCTTCTAGGCGCCCGGATCAGGCTTTATAAGCATGCGAGGGGGAATCCTAATATTAACTTAATATGCTTTTACGATGACTTTCTGCACATAAACAGCTAATACAGTATGCCGTTGTAACACCGAGGAGCTACACCAACAACTACAAGCCTATTTATCTCAGTCGGTAATTTCTTTGTTGTATTTTGTACTTAAGAGATTAGGACGGTATAAATTTACCAATCCTAACATATTTTGTAAAGTGATAAACTTCTCGTGAGAGGGGAATTTTTATAGTGAATTGTCCGTTGAAAACGATCACGGATCGTGGACTTTGGAGTAGCAGTCTGTGGTTGTGAAAACAAAAATGTTCTTATTTATTCTTTCCACTACACTTTCTGTTTTCACATACTTTCGTTTTATGCACGAATTGTTCAAAGAGTGAAAAAGTGATAAA
>JBBMKF010473753.1:0-10317 GCA_037834155.1 Curcuma caesia | reverse complement strand
CACACGAGTGCCACATAGGCATGACAATGTCATCTGGAGCATAAATTTAAGCTACTCACGACGACGCGTACGTGCGAAGTGCAAAGTGCGCCTACAAAGCGCCCATGCACACGTGCGCACGTGACAGGTGGCGGGCTCACAAGTGCGAGCACCTGCTCGCCCCTGAGAAGAGAGCACCCGGTCTTTTTGTGTTAACTCCATTAACACAACATCATTAATAAGGAAAGAAAATACATCGAAAATTTTCGATGTGGGACTATTCTTCCTGTATTTCCTTATATATATAATATTAATTAATAATTAATATTATTCAGGCCAATCTTAAATAATTAATTTCTCATTCACCCTTAATCAGTTTTGAGCAAATTAATAGTCTAAATCTATCTACACGAAACGTAGATTTTAATTTTGAAATCAATTACGACTTTCATCAATTGATGACATTCTGATTTTTTCACAAAATCGTATTGGTCCATTAAGGCCTCAATATCCAACAATAAATTTATTATAATTTTAATTTTTTAAAAATTTAATTAAATTTATATAATCTTGATGAAAATTAATATTTTTGAATTGAATTAAAAAAATTATTATTATACGGTGTAGCAGAGTGGCGGCTACAGGTTGAAATAAAAGTATTTTTTATAAAAAAAAAATTGATAAGGCACCCTGTTAACCTTTTTATAACGTCTCCTAATCATTCTAATAATTTGGAGTCCCTAATTTTGCATTAACGAAAATAAATAAATCCTTTTAAATATTTTAAAAAAAATAATTGTGCAGCTAATTATTTTTTATCACGTCAGCATTAATAGGCAATCTCTCCACGCGCCACCCCACCTGCCCCCATCAAAAATTAAAATCCACTTCTTTAATTGCAGCCCACAGTTCACCCTTCACCTAAGACATCCAACTAGTATAACAATGGGTGGGGCCGCTTGTGTGCTTTCGGTGGTTCTTTTATTTTAATTTTTTTTCCGTCTTTTTTTGTTGCCTTATTTCCACTCCGTTAACTCCTCTTATTGGCCGCCGGTCTCTCCCTTCGTCGCGCGTTCCTCCTCTGATCCCACTAAGAACATGTGAGAAGACCTCGAAGTTGTCATCAAGCTTCGCTTTTGTCTCGATCACTGGTGTGGAAATTGTGCTGGGTGTGGTTTTACCTTATCGCCTTTCGGTTCCTTCCGCGTCGTTTTCTGCGGATTCCAGCCGCCTTTTTTGTCATCTCCTTAGAAAAGTGCCAATAATGGAGGACCGGGGTGCGGTGGGAAGTGAAAGCCTCACAGCATCCAGTTTACGTTTGCTTTTGTCTTTCTCTTGCTCTATTAAACCCAGTTGCTTTCTTAGCCTGTTGTTCTGCTTCCCATCGGTTGGGCAGAATTCCAGAAAAAAAGGGCTTTTTTTTCATTCCTGGATCTCCTTTTTCATGATCTGACTTCGTGGTGTGTTATCACTTCCCCGTGGTTTCTGACTTTGTCTTCTCGTTTAGTTCTTCTCGCTCTGATTGGACTTGTTCTTGAATGTTTTTTGTTTGGGTGATTGAGATCTGTCCTTGTATTTTTTGTTCCATCTTATGTAAAATAAGCAAATTGAATATTCTTTTTCATCTTGAGGAAAAGGTTATGCTTTTGTTAAGATCATATTTGATTTAGATGTAGTTTCCTTTCGTATGAATACTAAATAATTAGGTGATTGTTTTACTGCAATTGATTAACTGCTCGTATTATCCAATTTTTGTGAAAAATCTTCGGAAAAATGTTCAATGTTGAGGATTTACTTGACAAAATGAAAACTGATGTCTCCATGTTATTGTTTTCAGTGTGGATAGTGTTGAATACCAACCGCCATTGCTATTCCTATGGACTGCATGCTGTTCTAGCCCTCCATCTGTGTAGATGCTCTGATAAATTTATGTTGGACTGGTAAAGATGGCTTCAAAGGCTCTTGTCAGTGGTATCCGAGGATTCTCTAATGCTCTATCTTCAGCTCTGCTCGAATGGATTTTGATGTTTCTATTGTTTATTGATGCCTTGCTATCCTACCTAGTGACAAAATTCTCTCGTCTTTGCAAGTTACAAACACCTTGTCTGATCTGTTCAAGACTGGATCATATTTTTGGAAATGAGAGACCAGGCTTCTATCTTGATTTAATTTGCAAAGATCACAGATTAGAGATATCACCATTATCTTTCTGTAGTGTTCATGGAAATCTTGCTGACATGTGCAAGAGCTGTCTCCTTTCAGCTTCTACTGAGAGGAAATCTACCCCTCAGACCGATAGACAATTTATTGGTAAGCACAAAGGGCATTCTCATGACCATGATCGGGGTGCTGTGGAGGACAACTTCATCGTGTTTGATGGGGATGAGTTGGCAAACATTCCATATCTCAAGAGGGGTCACAAATTACACACCATTGGCATGGAAGAAGATAAACCTGTTAAAGCTCATGTGCCTGATGTCAACATTCCTTCATCGTCATCAACTAGGAAAGATTTTGTTAAAGTTGAAGGTAGACAAAGAAAGAGAAAGGAGAAAATTTTGGTTTCTCCGACAAATTTTCATATGAAAAATCAAGGAGTTGATCACTTCTCTCATGTTGGTTACAGTGAAGTTAAAATTTCCTCCGACTCTGATTCTGAGGCTCCAGTCACACATGATGAAGGAAATTCTTTGGCATATGCAGACGACAATACTCAGAATGATTTGGTATCTGATATGGCAGTTTTAGATAATGTCAATATTACCAAAAACAGTTCATCATCTAGTGTCTTGGAAGACATAAGCCAAGAAAAGGTGATTCACCCATCTGCAGTTAATGTTTCAGAAGATGAAGTTTTTGAAAAGTTGATTCACTTTGCACCACTTCCTAATGAACCTTGTGCATCAAGTCCTGAAAATAAAATAAATGTAGGTGAATTTTATAATGTTCCATCTTCATCTTCTAATTCTGCTGAGCATTGTTTGATTGACAATAATTCACGCAAAGTTGAAGTCAAATCAATTCCCATACAATATGAATTTGGGTCACTTGAATCTCGAGATGGCTTAATAGAAAACTCAGGTGTGAAAAGTAAGTTACTATGCTCATATATGTTATATTACTTTTGTTACTTTTGGTTGTTAACTCTTTTTTTGTTGTTGCTTTTTTCAAGTAGATTGTGAGTTACTCGATACTTCCTGCATCAGCTTCCTTGATGATAAGAAAGATACTTGTGTAACTCACACCAATTCGAAGATAAGTAATGAGACAAATGAGCATGGTCAATCTATGAGCACTCATATGGGCTTGAATGGTACCTATGAGCATACTGTTGGAGGAAACTCTTCTTCTCCTGTATCTTCGCAATTAATTACGAATAAGGATTCATTTATGTTTGAGGAAGATTTGATAAGTGACTCTGGTGAATCTATGAATAGGCATATGGATCTGAATAATGCTAATAAGCTTGCTCTTGGTACCAGTGGATGCTTGCCTTCTAAAATTCGGGAAGATCTGATTAGTAGACCTGGTCAATCTATGAGTACTCATATGGATATGAATGATGCTTATAAGCTTGCTATCAGTACTGATGGGAGCATGCCATCTCCTCAATTTACTGAAGTAATGATGAGGAAGGATTCATTTAAAGTTCAAGAGGATTTTATTAGTGAATCTGGTCAATCTATGAGTACTAGTTTGGATCTGAATGACGCTTACAAGCTTGCCACAAAGAGAAGTTTATCGTCTCCCAGATTTACTGAAGTAATTATGGGGAAGGATTCTTCAAGAGTGCAGGAAGACCTCAAACTTCTAATTTCTCAAATATCTGCAGCACAGGGGATTGAGTCTCCATGGAATGAAATGACTCCTAGTCCCAGATCATTCACACAAGGTGATGAATCTGTACTGCAGAACATTACTAAGACACTCTCTCTTGACAGGAATGAATCAGGATTAGAATCACTAGAAGGTAGTATTGTAAGTGAGGTGGAAGGGGAAGGTGCTGTTGAGAGGCTGAAGAGACAGATTGAATTGGACAGGAAGTCAATAAGCCTTCTCTTCAAGGAATTAGAAGAAGAAAGAAATGCTTCAGCAATTGCTGCAAATCAAGTCATGGCCATGATAACTAGGTTGCAAGAAGAGAAGGCTTCTATGCAAATGGAGGCTGTGCAGTACCAAAGAATGATGGAAGAGCAAGCTGAGTATGACCATGCAGCACTCCAGAAATGTAATGAGTTACTTGCTCAAAGAGAGAAAGAAATAAAAGATTTGCAATATGAGGTGGAAAACTGCAGGAAACTCTATGTTGATGAAATTTCTACTGATAAAACAGTTGAATTTTGTGGTAGTTTCCTTGATAAGGAGATTGCATTTTGTGACAAAACTGGGGAAGCTAAAATATCAAGCTTTACTGAATTAGAAAATTATAAGGACCACTTATCTTTTTTTGAAGAAGAGGTGACATATATATCAAATTGTTTGAAGAAGTTAGAGAACAAACTGTATCTTTTTTCTAATAATGGCATCTATGAGGATGTTTCTGATTTTAATCTGCATAGCAATATTGATGATCCAAATGAAGTTCCTGTTAAAACATCGGTGGATGCTGATGGTGAAGAGTTTTTTGAAAGGAATGCAATGTCAGAAAGTGGTGTTGGCACATATGGTCAATATTCCATTGATGATCTGAAAGATGGTCCTTTGGAAAATATTGAAAACTTTGTGTTGGAAGAGAAGGTATCTAGAAGACGTTTACATCCTGTGGAACAGAATAATGGTGACAGATCTGACATTGACAAGCAACACTTATTAAAGGCAGGTGATTTGCATGAACTAGCCTCTTTTGAGAATGAAGTGTCAAGTCTAAATCGGAGGTTGGAAGCACTTGAGGCTGATCGCAATTTCCTAGAACATGCTATCAATTCACTTAAAGCTGGAGATCATGGTGTTCAATTTATTCAAGAGATAGCTCGTGATCTACAGGAACTAAGGAGCATTGGGATCACTAGAAGAAATCACGTATAGCTTGTTCAGTTACAAATTCAATCTTAATGGTAAGATTTTCTACTAATCCTTTGAGTATTTAGGCTCTCATAGTAATAGACAAGATGTGAGTTATCTTTTTGAGAATTGTCCAAAGTGCATATGGTAAGTGTGATATAAATGCTATTATTTTATCTTTAGTTTCTTCCTTCATCTTTTTAGATAAGAGTATATAACAAGATTAGCATACTTTTTTAGCAGGGACACTTTTTGGCTGATACGTAGTAATTTAATGGGGATCGTCTACTATCACATTAGGAAAACAGCAGACATATGATAGTATTCATTGTTTTTCAGCATTGGAAGTGCAATATAGCATTTTAACCATGTTTGCCTAGAGCTCACAAGATGATAAATTGATATATTCAATTATTTAAATAGTTGGGACAAACATAAATAATCATGATGATGATAATATAAGTGTGTGAGAGATATCACTTCGTCAAAGAGAGATTATCACTTTGTTAGAGAGAAGTAGTAATCTAATAAAAATGTACATCTTTTGTCAAATATCATGATCAGTACTGACAAAGACTTTAAGTGGTCTATATCTATAAAAAGTGGAGATTCCATAATATCTTTGAACCAGTGTTAGATACCTATAATACTAGGAACTACTTGTAATTTAACATTGATGAATATGGCCATATGTAGAGGGGATTACCAATGGTCTATCTAATTTTCGCCATTCTGTTGGGCATGTTCCAATATGCAAAGGAGCCTTTGAATAGATGTCTCAAGGGCCACTTGTTGCTGTGCAAATTCAATTCTAATTATAAGGGGTACTACTTTTAAATATTATCCTGATGTTTCAGTCCTAATTTTTTTGGGTTGGTAACTGCATGAAGTTGATCACTTGATTGAACTCTATGGCTATCTAATTGCCATACTAGAGTTTTTCTTGTTCTCCTTTTTATTTTCAAGCCAATTGATTCAACTTGTCACATTGTAGATCTATGAATGTTTTCATGCCATCTTAATCTTTTCTCAAATCATTTTAACATCTTTTGAAGCTGCACCTAATTAATTTCTCTAAATATTTTATTTTATTATCTTTTGTATCATTTGGCACATATTGACGCTGAGTGGGATAGCGATTATCCTGCATGCAATGCTCTGATACCAACTGACGCTGGACAAAATAGTAGTTATTCTGGAGACGGAAAATTGGAGGAGAGTTATGGAGAGAACAAGTTCGAGAAATTGAAAAAACGGGTAGAAAGTCACGACGTCGCGACTTCTAGGGTTTTGCCAAAAGAAAATTTTAATTTAATCAACCAAATTGGCCGTAAACGGATAAACATGGCTATAAATAGGTCATAAACTAAAACCCTAATTTGAAAAAAATCAAAAATACCAAAAAAATAAAAATAGAAAATTACTATAAATAGTAAAAAAGTAAGTTCAGAGCCGCGGACAGAGCACTAAATGATGTCGGATGAGTCTGAAAGTGGGCCGGTACGGATTTTATCCGATACCGAATAAAAGTCTCTGAAACAACTTCGATTAGCAACTGATCGTGTCTCGTTCTGATATCCGAATCAAAAGTTATGGCCCGTTGAAGTTCGACTCCTCATGCATCACCCCTGTATCAGTCGCCCTAAGTTGAAAAGAATTCATCCTCGATTTCATAGAAGTGTATCATCAGCATCCACCGAACACGGACTCAAATGTTTCACATTAAAAACGTCGGAAGTCGTCAAGTGATTCGGAAGGCGCAACCTGTATGCATTGTCATTGATCTTCTACAGTATCTCACACGACCCAACTTTCGATATTTAAGTTTATTATAGTCGCCAGCCGGGAAACGATCACGAGTCAAACCTGCCCAAACATAATCATCCACATCAAAAAGTACCTAACGACGATGATTGTCAACCCGAGTCTTATACTGGGTGTTGTTGTTATGAATAAACCCCGAAGATACTCTGACATATCTTCTGCTTTAGGACAAAATCGTCCTATACAGGGAATAAGGGTCAAATCCAACACATTAGATGGGTTCTCCCATAGACAATCTCAAAAGAACTTAAACCCGTGATCCTATTTCTTGATCGGTTATAAGCAAATTCTGCTTGAGGTAATGCCAAATCCCATTGTTTCGGTTTAGTTTTGTCAGGCACCTCAGAAGATTGCCCAAACTTCGATTCACCACCTCGTTCTGACGATCTATCTGGGGTGGTAGGCACTGCTAAAGTTCAACTGTGTCCCTAGTTTTCCTCATAAGCTCTTCCAGAATTGACTGCTGAATTGTGTGTCACGATCTGAAGTCATAGATCTAGGAACGCCATGTAAACACACGATCTCCTTGAAATAAAGATGGGCAATCCGAACAGCATCCATAGTCTTCCTGCAAGCTATAAAATGTGTCATCTTAGAAAATTGATCAACCACAACTAGAATAGAATTTGAAGTTCGTTGGATGCGGGGTAGACCCAACACAAAATCCATGTTGATATCGAACCAAGTAGCTTCAAGAACAGGTTGAGGAGTGTATAAGCTGGCATTTGTCAGAATTCCCTTAGACGGTTGGCAAACATAATATCGGTCTACAAAGTAAGTAACATCACTGGTCAACTTGGATCAATAAAAACCTATAGAGATAAGGGCCGGTGTGTTATCTCTACTAAAGTGACCTTTATGAAATTCACTAATAATCTGCTACCTTAATGAACAATTTGAAACGTACAACTGTAATCTATAAAATAGAAAACCATTATATAAAATAAAATCATGACGGTGACCATCTCGTACCTCTTGAAATATCCTCCCAAATAAATGATCAATTGAGTACATATCTGTGAAAACTTCAAAGCCTGCAACCTTGGTACTCATAGTGGTAAGTAATGAAGAGCAATAGCTAAGGGCGTCTGCTACGCGGTTCAAGCTCCTTGCTTGGTGTATCAACGTAAAAGTGAACTCCTGCAAATAAACCACCCACTTCAAGGTTTCGTGATCAATGAACAGAATGAACTCTTTCTAGATGAGGTAGTAACGTCAGTGTTTCAAGGATTGAACAATGACGTAGAATTCCAAGTCGTAGATAGAATAATTCTTCTTGGATCAGGGCAGTTTCTCACTGAAGAAAGCAACGGAGCGTCCAGACTGACTCAGCATACCCCCAATATCAATGTCGGATGCATCACAATTCACCTCGAATAAATGATCAAAATCAGAAAGTGCCAGTATCGGTGCCTAAGTCATCTTCTGCTTGACTAGTTGAAAACTAGCCTCTACTTTTTCAGATCACTTGAAATCATGTCCCTTAAGACGGAGCAATCAGAGGGCTAAAGTTTCTGATAAATTGGCGGTAGAAAGAAATCAATTCATGGAAACTCCTAACATCATGCAAAGTCCTTGGTTGAGGCCACTATAAGACTGCATCTATCTTCGTTGGATCTGCGTGAACACCGTCAGTAGAGATAAAGCCAAGAACAGACACCGACGTAGTAAAAAAAGAACACTTTTTCCTGTTAACGTATAGACACTCCATCTTCAGCTTTTCAAAAATAGTACGGAGGTGATCAAAGTGTGATACTGACGTCGAACTGTAGATGAGAGTGTCATTAAAGTAGACCATCACAAATTTGTCCATAAATGCTGTAAGGTCTGATGCATGAATCTCATGAATGTACTACGCGCATTCGACAATCCAAAAGGCATGATCATCTACTCGTATAATCCATGTTGTGTCTTAAACACCATCTACCAATCATCTCCCGGCCTTATCCTGATCTGATAGCATCCGCTTTTAAGGTATATTTTGGAGAAGACCCTAGAACCAAATAGTTGGTTCAACATATCATTCAAGCGAGGAATTGAAAATTTGTACTTAACGGTAATTCTGTTGATGGCTCGGTTGTCAATGCACATACGCCATGAACCATCCTTTTTTGACACTAGTAGGGCAGAAACTACACAGGGGCTCATGCTCTCATGGATATAACCCTTTTATAGTAAGTCCACGACCTATCGCTGTAACTCTTCGGCCTCCTTGGGACTGAGGCAATATGCAGGTCGATTGGGCAGACTCGACCCTGGAACGAAATCAATCTGGTGCTGTATATTTCTCATAGACAGTAGTCTAGGAGGAAAATCCTCTAGCATCAGCTTGTCGAAATCTACTAGTAATTGTTGTATTTCTACTGGTAAAGCCACGTCGACAGTCGTGGCCTCGCCCCGACAGGCAGCAAAGCATATACTACGTCTTTAAGCTCAATCTCATCTATAAATTTGGAAATAGAAAGCAAGTTAGTATTATTGGCTGACGAAATTGGAGTAGTTCCTTTCCGCTATGACGCTAATACGATCTTCTTCCCCTTGATGTGTAGAGTATAAGTATTCTTTTGTCCATCGTAAATAACACTGTGATCATACTGCCAAGATTTCCCTAACAAAACATGACATGCATCCATAACCATAACATCACACCAAGCATTATCAAAATATTTACTACCAATAGAAAATGATACAAGGCATCATTGATCTACTGTTACCTTATTGTCTTTGTTCAACCACGATAACCTGTATGGCTTCGAATGGTGGTCCGTCTTCAATTGTAATTTTCGGACAGCCTCATCGAGCACAACATTCTCACAACTGCCTCTATCAATAATCATCTTGCATACTTTATTCGCAACTATACAAGTAGTGTGGAATATATTGGTTCTCAACTAATCATCTCCCGAGTTGGCCTTCGGAGAGTAGACTCTTGCGAACAACTAAGGTTTTATGACCATGGTCATGAAACACCTCATCAAATTCATCCTCATCATGCGCTAGTTCACCGATTGTCTCCTCATCTTCCACGCCTTCTTCGATCAATAAATTTTTGCCTTTCTGATTAGCAGGAGCAAAAGCAGACGTCATGCATTCGTTAGCCCTATGACCCTGCTCACCACAACGATAACATTTAGTAAATTTAGAATTAACCTGTGGTGGCTGCTGTTGTGGTTGTTGTTGTGAAGAACGCGAATCTTGAGGATCGGATCGGCTGTTTTGGTCACCTCTAACTATTGGTTTCTGATTGTGGTATTTTTCAATGGCCAATGCACTTTGGTAAGCCCCTGAAACGATCCACAATGAATGAAGACTGAGGACATCCTACAAGGGTTAGCGCAATCGCCTCAAGTATCAGGTCATCGTCTGTTTCTCTGTCTCCGATAAGTCATTTCAGACAATCAACTAGTAGAACTCCTCTGTATAGTCATCGATCGATCTCGCACCCTACCTCAACATGTGAAGTCGTTGAAACTAAGTTTAGATATAGCCGAAAGGAAGGAATTGAGTTCTTAT
>JBBMKF010473724.1:0-10319 GCA_037834155.1 Curcuma caesia | reverse complement strand
TCATTAAAAATTAAATAAATGGGCACTTATTATATTTTTATTTTAGAAATATTCTAATTTCAATGTTGTTTACTAGTTTTCTAGGACTATGATCATAATTATTACAACCCCAAGTCAAATTATTTTAATTTAATTAATTATATATATACTAAACTACTCTTTATCAATAAAAATACTCAAATTTAATTAAAATCACTTCAACGCTACTGCACAGTATTAATGAGTGTTTTTTTAACAAAAATATGATAATAAAAATAAGAAACACCCATGTTATGGGATGGTATGTTTGGGTCAAGAAAATCAAAATTCCATCCGATTAATGGTGACATGTCAGATTGAGGGCTTAACTCCATAGTTGACAAGCTCGGTCCCACATCCTAGCTAGGTGGTCGAGCTCTGACCTAGTTCCTTGCCCGACTAATTTCGTGATCGACTCAACACCCGACTTTGCAACTAGTTCAGCTCGGAACCCAATACCCCCCTCCCCCGACTAGTTCAGCTCATTGCCTGGTCCTCCAATTGACTTAGCTTGGTGCCCAACATGGCTCTACACTCGAGCACCAAGTCCAAGCCACATGACCAAGTTATGTGTTTGAGCTCCTGCCCTAGCTCGGTGTTCACCTCTCCTGACTGACCCCTCTCAAGTTCAACTCCGATTCAGCACTTGACTTCAAGCTCCGACTCAATGGCCTGCTCCACCGACCCAGCGGGCTACTCAGTACCCTACTCAGCATCTAGCTTGGCTCCACGCCTGAGCTCCGAGTTCAAGTCGAACAACCGAGCTTTGTGTTCAAGCTCCTCGCCCTAGCTCGGTGTTCAACCTCTCCTGACTTCGACCCTCTCAAGGCTCAACTTCGATTCAACACCCGACTTTAAGCTCCGACTCGACCCCTTGCTGCACCGACCCGACGCCCTACTCAGTGCTCAACTGGCTCTACTCTCTTTACTCCATCATTCAGTTTGTTATATCACCGCAAGAAGGACACGTGCAATGATATAATATTTGAGAGTAACTTACCTACCTCATTAATACTGTATGATGTAACAGGACATGGTCTGGAACCATACCAGACATCAATGATAGGACTCTTAACTACTGCGACAATGAGATATTCTCCTTATCAAAGATAGGACAACTCCTCTGATGACCCTATATAATAGTTTTGCTTCTCGCGAACATAGGTACATGCACACCAAGACACACACCAGCCTCATTCTCTATCTGCCATCTTCTGTTCTTCTTCCTCCCCTTCGGGTTACGGCTTGATTTGAACATCGAAACGACTGAGCTAGGACACCCTTATCCTCCGTTTTCACTCTCCCTCTCCCTTCTTCTTGTAGCCTGATAGGAACTCCACTATCCATGAGTTTTACGTGTCTTCACCCCCAACAGTCGATGACTCATTCAGAGGTGATTTCGAACAGGAACAACCCATTTAATTTTTGCTCTTTATTTTTACCTAATTATATTACACGTCATTATCACGAATTATGGGTAGAAAGTGATGCTACTTTTGGAACAAAACATAGGGCACGATGGAAATTTTGATGAAGTTTTAGGGGTTTAAAGTAAAGCTTGCTCTTGTTTATATCTACAAGTCCAACATGCGCCGGTGAGAATTGATACGTCGTCACCGCTCCAAGCTTTTTGTTGTCCAGCGCAGACGAATGGAACGGCGTCAACCAAAGCAAAGGTAAACGGGAACGTGGAAAATCAAGTTGTCGATGTAAAAATACTAGCGACATCGATCGGCAACAACGCACAATCGCCTTTGCGGTAACGCACATCCATTCCATGCTCAACCAGATGCCCACCGTCTCTGCTCCTTCCCCTCTCCGCTCGTTTCCTCCTCGCTCCACTTACTCCAAGGTGAGCAACAGAAATTAAAGACGGCAAGCGATCGATCGATGTGTGGAAAAGATGGAAGTTTGCTTTAATTGCCTTCTGTAATCGCAGATGGAGGAGGAGCCGACGGAGGAGGGGGTGGAGTGGGCGGCGGAGGGCGGGGGCCTCTTCTGGCAAGATGATTTCTCCGTCGACGACCTCCTTAATCTCGAGGTCGTAGCGGACGAGGAGGAGGCGGAGGGAGATGATGAGGACGGAGAGGTCGAGGCGGTAGAACACGACGAAGGGGAAAACAGCAACTCTTCGTCTGTTTCCTTCGAACCGCCGGCCGTGGCTGTCCATGGACTCGCTCTTCCGGTGAGCAACGAGTTCTACTTTTAGGAAGGGGAAAGTTCGAATTTTTAACTGGATTTTGCTTTATTTCTCTGGATTTTCAGGAGCACGACGCGGCGGAGTTTGAGTGGGTTTCTTTCTTCATGGACGACTCCCTCTCTGAATTTCCCTCATGCTCCGGCGTCGATTTATCGGCGTCGGCGGATGGAAGCCTTGCCGACGCCGGACCTCTAGCCGGAAACAGCCGTAAAGGTGCCTCCTTTTTGAGCTCTGCGGTCTGTATTCTGTCCACCGAAGCTACGGTCCCGACCAAGGCCAAACGGAGCAAGCGCCCATGCAGTGGCGCCTCCTCCGCCGCCCCCTGGTCCATGACCATCGGACACTTCTTCGCGGAATCACCCTCTAACTCGACCGCCGCCTCCTCATCTTCCTCCTCTTCCTCCTCCGCTCCAACCATTCCTCCCTTCCTCTCACATGCCCACCCGCCCAGCGCCGACCGGCGAAGATTCCTCCTTCGCGACATCCCGCCGCCGGCGAAGACACAGAAGCTTAAGAAACGAGGCAGGAAGCCGAAACAACTGACGACCGAAGCCGTGGAGTCGCACGGACAGCGGCGCTGCGCTCACTGCGGCGCCCACAAGACGCCGCAGTGGAGGGCGGGCCCCCTCGGCGCAAAGACCCTCTGCAACGCCTGCGGCGTGCGGTTCAAGTCCGGCCGCCTTCTGCCGGAGTATCGGCCTGCCTTCAGCCCCACCTTCGTCAGCTACATCCACTCCAACTGCCACCGCAAGGTCCTCGAGATGCGCCGCAAGAAGGCGGCGCCGCCGCCAGTCCCCATGTCGTAAGCCGGTCAACCATAGCCCACGCATTCCTTTTTACGGCATAGCGTTGTAGCAGTCTAGATGTCGGGTACTTTGTTCATTGTAACGTTTCGGGCGATATAACTAAGGTAACACTCATCAATTAAATAGGTAGGATTAGGAGTAATCTAGTGTAAAATTAGGCAATGGATTGGATGATGAAACGATAATTATTAATTAATTATGCAGCGTAATTAGTGCCGTCGTAGTTTTTTTTTTTGGCCAATAAAATATTCCTTTTCGTTGAATTAGAAAAGTATATATACTTTATTTCGATTATATCTTCTCACACGCAATGCAACCTAACAAACAACTTTATGTCTACGGCAAAGAAGCCTAATTTCCACGTAATCATGAAGTTGAAATGTGGATTACCTCTTTTCTACCAATTTTAAAATTATAATTATTTTTTGAAATAAAGGGAAATTATTACAATTTTAATTATTAACACGAAATAAGAAATAAAAAGAGAAAATGGAATTGGAAGTAGAGCTTTTGGGACATTGCAGTAGATCCGGTGGTCTTGCAAGTTTTACTTTAGAGGACGCCTCGTAGCGGATGCTTCTATATTTTAGAATTTATCAAAATAATACATTGTTTTTTAAAATAGTATTTCTAAAATTTCTATTATGACATGGCAACATGACTCACTGACACGTGCCGAAGTCCTCCCCGATCAGGTCCTGTTACTTTGCTTTATTTCGATTCAAAATCCTCCCCGAGAAACCTTCGAGAACTTTCCTTCCGCCATGGATATCTGCTCCGATCCCTCTCCTCCTTCCTAGACGGTCGAGCTCCGCCGCCTCTGATGCATCTCATCCCGCCAAAACCATCTCCCCCCGTCCTCCTCTCCGCCCCAGCCTCGCTCCTTCATGCCGCACGTCGAGTCCCTCGTCGCCGTGGAAGCCTTTGTTAACCACGCCGGTTCGCCTGCCTAGCTCCAGGTGGTCGACGCTGATGTGCCTTGGCTTTGCTGCATTTCTCGCCTTCACGCAGCAGAGTGTTACCGGGTGAGCTATCTGTGTCGATCTAATCGCAATTGATGTCAATTGAGAATCTATCTCTCGTTTAAGTTGCTTATTTTGAGTTTCCTTTGTTTTTGAAGGCCTATTCGAAAATTTCTTCCGTTCCCTCTACGATTTCCTCGGTCGGAGGAGGGGCGTAATGATGGCGGAGGCGAGTGGGACGCGAGGGCACGAAACCAATTGATTTCCATGGCTCTGATGTGCATGGAAAGTTTTTCTCTGATGCAGGTATCCTACTTTTAGCTCTGCGTTTTTTATACACTCGTTAAGTTTGCACTCGTTTGCTCTTGTGTTCCTTTTTTCAAAAAATTTCCCTCGCAAGTAGTGACTCCACATATTTTTCTGACTTCCACATAACCACTTTGTTAGTTGTCCTCTGTATTGTAGTTTGGTGAATCAACCTAAAAGTTTTAGCGTCTGATACTACAACAATCTGAACACCAAAGGCTCTTTTTGTCCATTTTTATAATGTTTGTGACAAATGAACTTCAATTAGTGGACAAACTATTGCACTCATCAAAATGATCGTCCAAGTCATGAAATTGGATGGTCTGATGCTAACTAGTTGAAGGGTTTCTGGTTTCTTCTACTTCTCAACTTCTTCTCTTCTTCTGAAATATATACTCTCCCAAGGCTGGAAGTAATTGTTAGTCTCATTGAATCCATCCTAGATTGTCAATGTCATGAGTTCTTTTAGGTTGGCCCAACATATTTGGTTGGAGCCTGCCACGAAATGATGGTCTTTTGCATCAACTCAAAAAGTAGTGGATTTATCATGCCCGCTTGAAAAATTATTAGTCGGCTTCATTTTTTTCATCTCTATTCTTCAAAACAATGAACCTATAGCTTATACGCCTAGTCATTTCTGCAGGGCTATAAATTTGAACTGCAGGATTTGATTCAGTTTAGTATTAAAAATTTGAAAAGAAATACCTAACCATTCAGGATCCTACCATGTTGACGAGAGATGAGACATTAGTTTTGGAACATAATGAATATATCTTTTAAAGTTTGAGGAATGTTGCCATAATTCACTTCATAGGATTCCCGT
Source organism: Curcuma caesia (assembly GCA_037834155.1). Lineage (NCBI taxonomy): Eukaryota > Viridiplantae > Streptophyta > Magnoliopsida > Zingiberales > Zingiberaceae > Curcuma > Curcuma caesia. The sequence goes on along the minus strand of JBBMKF010473724.1, from coordinate 5,204 downwards.
AACTGGTACTTCTGCAGGCTTAAAATTTTTCAGAACCGATGAGCATAAGGATCTTAAAGCCTGTCTTGATGTAGTAAAACATTAGATAGATGTTATTTCTGGTTAAGGGCCTTGGTATCTCGAAGTAGATTTTGTGTCATGATAAAAATTTTGTGAAGCTACAAATTTCTATAACCGTCCACAAATGAGACCGGCTATGTTATGCTTTGGACTCATTTGATGTAAAAGGTGAGTCGTATCTACTGGGCAAGCATCTGGTAGCACGCCTTTGTATCTGAACTGTCAACCTACATTGCTGCAACTCCAAATCCTGCATGAATTTGAATGTTTTTCGTAGCCATATTAGAGGATAACTTCCAAAGTTCGTGGAGGTGTTTAAGCAGATGCTTCACAAGGCTTTTTGTAATTATATCAGGCATGGATACTCCAGTATAATGTAACGGCCCATTTTCTAATCTTATGGAACAAAATGAAAAAATAAAGTCCAACTAAACTCCCTAGCGTACATAACTTGTTTATTTAACTTATTGTCACTCGAAAGAGAACTGTACCTTTTGATATTTTTGCTGGTATTAAACTGTTTTATTGGTTTTTCCCCCTTGTTTCTTGGTTTAGTTATTCTAACAGCAGGCTATTTTGTTCTGTGACAATATTGGGTGTTCATTGTGATCGCTGGAATTGCCCTAAATGTCTTTTAGTTTTACAAGCTATAACAAAACACACACATACATTGGCTTATTAGATTGTTATCTACATTGTGTTCCTGAATCAGTAATAACTAATCTTGTCAAAGTCAGTCACTAGTGGAACATACTGTCCCAGTAGAGTTGGACTTAAGTGAAAAAAATCTAAACCTCACCATTTAGATTGCCGGGTTCATTTGATCTGGTAGGTTGGCTTGACTTGGTACAATCGACCTGTTTGGACTCATTTACTTTGTTTGGTCTGCTCGGCTTGTATGTTAAATATTTCATCTTATGATAGTTTGGCTCTTTTGACCTATTTGCTCAATCTGCTCACTTTGGTCAATTTGTTTGATTCGTTTTATTCATTTGATTTACAGGAGTTGTTAATCCATGTGAATCGATCGTCTACTTGACCCATGATATGCATGGCTTGTCTAGTAAGTTGGATCAATATGACCTCATTCAACCTTCTGAAGTATGTGATCATTCGCGTTCAGCAGCCCTGCCATCATCAGAGTTAAAATAAAGAAGAAAAAAAAAGAGGCTAAAGCATTGTCATCTCGCTTCCAATGATCAAAGAAATATTCCTGACAAATAATCATCCACATGATTGGCACTCGGACCCTCGCTGACACCGCGTAAGCAATTATGATACATTTTCCTTTTCCAGAAAGAAAAATCCCCCCCAAAAAGGGGGGAAAGTTGCAGTCCTGCACAGTCAAATGTGAGTTTCTGCCTTACACACTGAAAACTTCGATTCTGGAGCCTGATTTTCATAGCAGCCTTCAGAAAGGAAGCAGAACCACTCTCAAAAAACAGATTGAAAGTCAGTAAAAAAACTTCCATCCCCAAATTGCTTATGGCTGCCTTGCAAAAGTGAAGTACAGCACAGCTGAGGCTGCTTGTCTGGCTATTTACTCTGATCTGTGAAACATTTGCATGGTACGCAGCAAAACTCCAAGCTATAAAATATACACACACTCCGCCCATCAGATAAAGCTGTGTTTTCCCTGGTTATTCCTTAGTTTTTTTATCGATCCGTTTTCCCTGTCTTCTAGCAAGTCCAGAACTCACAGATTGATTGCAGAAAAAGGCACAAGTATTCTTTCTCCGAACACTGAAGCCTGCTAAAGAAGCGGAATATTATGATGTCAAGGCATGTCCTAGTGGGGAACAACACATGGGATGAGAGGAGCAACATGGAGCGTGCTGTGCTGTTTATATTCTTTCTTCTCTCTCTCTCTCTCTCTCTCTCTCTTAGCTGGATTCCTCTTCTTGCACCAATTCACTTTGTTACTAACCCTACCCTCCTACACTTGGGACTATTTCATTAACACAAGATAATAAAGAATTAGGTTGGGGGTTTTAAGTTGTGAAATTGAATGAGGTTGGGTGAGGTGTAGTTGGGAATTTGGTGCCTTGGTGGTGCTTTACTTGTTGGTCATGGGATCACTAAAGAGGGATACAGGCTTATTCCTTGTCCTTTAGGGAGGCCTTAGACTTTCCTAGCTAGTTTTTGTCCCCACTAAGTCTTTATGGTTGGCAATGAAATCTCATAGGGGTGTAAAGTGAGATTTCGATAACCTCCTCAGATCTTATACTTAACCCACAAACTCAAAATATTTGAGTGTTGTGTGTTAAAAGGTATGAGAACATTTGATATAATCATCTTCATTATTGCTTTAAAGTGAACCTAATGTGATGATAAAGCTACAAATGTATTCTATTCTCTTTGAGCTCATCTTCCGAAAGCATGTGAAGTTGAGTCACTTTTAGTAGATCGAACTTGAGTTGGAACTTGAATAAAATAAATTGTGGTGAGTGAAATTAACATTGATTAAGTAGTAACCTTTGGAACTTTAATATTTAAAAATATATATAATGATGTATCAAGCATGCCCTTAATTTTGTACCATTGTCTACTAAATATGAATCTCTACTTCTTGACTAGAAATATATTGATAAACTAAACATCTTTCATTGTTATGTTTTAAACACACGCTGTAAAGATCGGCCTAAGATGTCACTACTCGTAATAGCTATCTAGAATATTGGAACTTCAAAACATATATATACTTTAAGAGATCATTAAGAATTACTAGCACACATACACAATTGACTCCTCCATGTTACTTGAATTTTCTTTTCATTCAATGTCAAATTCCCTTCGTTAAATTTTCTCCTCTTCTCGATCGTTTCTCATCTCGACTCGACTATGATTCGAACTTGGATTTCCTACCTTGGTTTGTGCTCTCTTGATTTTGGTTTAGTCTACAATACCTAGGTTAGCTTATCTCTAATTTATCAATAGTTTTTTTTTTCCACTTTGTAGTGTCTTCATTGTAACTCAATAAGTTAGCGATTTTGTGATAAGTACCATTTTATATAACACTACTTTTTCTTTTTTAAAAAAATTAAGTGTAAAAATAATATAAAGTTATTTATTAAATTAAAATTATAACAAAATTATAAGAACTCAGCTCAACTAATTCAAGTTGATTGTTGAGTTAGATTTATAATGGAATTTTTTTTTTAGAAAATCTAAGTTACATGCATAAATATGATTATAATTTTATTAGTACTCAAACCGGCAAGATCAACAAAAAAAAAATTAAAGACAATGAACATAAATGCACAAATTAATTGCAAATGTTCAGTTCATCCAATCAACTTCTAATTAATTCAAAAAAAAATTAAAAAAGAGAAATAATTTAAATATATAACTGCAGAGCAAAATGGATCAATCATTTGGTCTAAAATTCCTCTTAATCATCAACTAATTCTCAGTTTCAATAAATGTACACACTTAATTGATGCCGAATGATCTCTCTCTCTCCCTCTCTCTCTCTCTCTCTCTTTTTCTCCGATGAAAGCGCAATTAATTATTACTCCATTAATCCGGCCATCGCCGCCGCCGGAGGTTCGCCGGAGATCCATCCCGACACTTTTATTCCGCAACCAATTTGGATATACATATTGAACAAATTGATTCAGTAGGTGCAATAAATTAAACCTAGAAGATGATAGATATTGATGAATTAATTAACGGCGAGGTGCTACTGAACCATCGCCAAGAAGGAACCTGGCGCCGACGGCGGCGGAGCGGCGGTAGAATTTTGCCCGCCGGGGCCGCCGACTACGTTGTGCTGCTGAAACTGTATCTTGTACTGCATCTTGCTGTCTTCGTCGTCATCCTCGTCGTCGACATCTTCGTCGTCGTCTTGCTCCATGTTCTCGCTGTCGTACTCGTCGAGGTCCAGGCTTTGCCGTTGGGTTTGCTCCATCAGATCTTTCATGGCCTCCTCCGCCTTCCATTGGTCGAAATAATCGATCGATTTCAAAAATTGAGGATGAGAAAACGATAAATATCTAGTTGCTTGATGACGTACCTTTCTCAATGTTCCTTCGTTGTTGTTAGTTGGCAGTGGCTGGGAATTTCCTGCGGCGGTCTCGGCCGCCGGCGGAGGCGGAGGGGGTGGCGCCGGGGGAGGAAATGTCATGACTCCGGCGCCGTCGCTGTGATGCTTCCTTCGGTAGAGGGCTTCCAGTTGGTGGAAGTAAGGGCAGGTTTTGGCGTCCTCCGGCCGCCGTTTGTTGCCGTCCTTAACCTTCTTGAAGTACTTGTTGATGTTCTCCCACTTCTCCTTGCACCGCTTGGAGCTCCGGTCGTAGCCCAGCCTCCGCATTCCGGCGGAGATCTCCTCCCACAGCAGCCCCTTCGGGCCCGCCTCCTGGTACTTCACCTCCAGCCCGCTCCGCAGTTCGATCAGCGCGTGCACCTCCGCCTTCGGCCACCTCGAAGACGACAACGGCGGCTCCAAGCTCCCAACGCCGCCCTCCTCTGACGGCGCCGAAGGCGCCGCCAGCTTCTTTTTTGAAGGCGTGGGTTGCAACTGAGGTATCGGCTGCGGCGTAGGCGGCAGAGTCTCCGTGACGGAAATCGGAATCGTCGCGAGGGCGACGGCGGAGACCGGTGGTGGGGAAGGCGATGTGATTTGGGCAGCGCTGGTGATTTTTTGGAGGTAGGAGATGACGGCGGCGTCCCGGGAGGCGGCCAAGGCGCGCTCCTGGGCTAGCAGCTCCTGCTCGCGGCCGAACCTCGCCATCTCCTGCCGCCGCCACGCTTCCTCGCGGATCATCCTCTCCTGCTCCCGCTTCTCGATCGCCTCCAGGAACCGCCGCTGCATCTCATCCTGCCGCACCGTCACCCGCTTCATCAGCCCCTCGAAGAAGGTCATCATCTTCCTCGAGCCACCCCGACGCTTCCGCTTCCTTCCTTCCCCTTCCACGCCGTCATCCTCCGTGTCCTCGTCGTCCGACTCCGGCCCCGACGACGACGAAGAAGAATTATTCCAAGCAAAGCCGCCAATCCCCGCCTGGCCCGCAGGAGCAGAGGCCAACCCTGGCTGCTGCGGGCTGAGCAACGGGACGGCGACAGCTGGCGCCATGGCCACGGCGGAGATCGGCAGCGGCTGCATCCTAAACGAAACATGCCCTGGCGGCGCGGGGGGGGGGAAA
>JBBMKF010473723.1:0-27015 GCA_037834155.1 Curcuma caesia | reverse complement strand
CTATATCGGTCAAAGTTAGATTTGATCCGTAATATTTAATTTTTATTAGTAAAAGTTAATTTGATTTTTGATTGACCAAGGCTAAATTTGATTGATAATATTTAATTTTTTATTGACTAAAGTTAAATTTGGCCCGTAATATTAATTTTTATTGGCCAAAGTTATAATTGATCTATAATTTTAAACTTTTACCAATCAAAGTTAGATTTGGTTAGTAATTATAAATTTTTTATTCAAGTTAGTCTGTAATTTTAATTTTTTACTAGGCAAGTTGGATTTTATTTATAATTTATAATTTATATATGATCGATAATTTTTTGATTTTTTATTCATGTTTAATTTACTAAGTTATATTTGATTAGTAAATTAAAAATATTTATTGGTAATATTTATTATCAATTTTTTATAAAAATAATTTTAAAATTTGGACATGTTAGAGATTTTTATATTTAATTTTTTTTTCAAAAAATAAATTTACTATTAAATTATTTTTAAAAAATTATTTCTTAATTTCTCCAATGATTTTGCTTTTTTCGTCGTCATTTCTGTACCAGTTGGGATCCTTGTCGCAATAGACTCCCGTCACAAATTTATGACAAAAATCTGGACCGTTCGATTTTAAAATTAACGACCGATCGTTAAACTCCTAAATCCTAAACCCTAAATCTAAACCCTAAACCTTAAACCCTAAATCCTAAATCTTAAATTTTAAACCTTAAATCCTAAACCTTAAACTTTAAATTCTAAACCCTAAACCCTAAACTCTAAACCCTAAAGCAAATCACCCATTCAATCTATGATCTAGATTTAATTTAACTTTAAAATTAAATGGTACATATTCTCATCATAAATTTGTGACGGGAGTCTATTATTGCGATAAGAAACTTTTTTTTTTTTCCTGTACCGTTGTTATCGTGCATGTTTGGGCTCTTCTCCAAGTTATTTTACGCACCTTCTTTTCTATTATAATATTATTAAAAAATGCATGTAATATTATTTTTAAAACCAATATTTATTTTTTAGACTAATCCATGCAATTGCAAACCGGGCCCCCACTCGCCTTCTCCGGCCGACAGATCTAGACAAGTCGGCCGCCGTATCTACGCATGCACGTCGGCGCGTGTCGTCTCAGATTCCGATCTCCACGATTTCTTCCCAAATGGCCACATCCATCCGCTTACTTGGGCGTCTCCCACGTGGCGCCGTCTGGCGGCCCCAAGTCAAGCGTGGGCACGCGTCGGCCATGCGCAAGTACGCCGAACGTGAGAGAAATTTAACCATGCATGCGTACTGCAGCGCCGGCGACGATCGAGACAACTAACAGCTCCTGCATGGTCGCAGCACAACCACAACCCCCAGGGCCTCGGTGGGCCGTCGATCGTCGTGGCTTGTGTCCCTACAGCCCTTCGATGGGCCCCATCACCATCACCACCACCACGATCGATCGACCTAGCTAGCTCATATATATACAGACACACGATCGAGCTAGGTGACCACAAATTGAGGAAGTAGATCATGCATGTACTGCATAGAATCATGTAGTGAGAGGCTTTATGAGACACACACCGCATGGTACGACCACCGTCGATCGGAAGGTAGAGGACGATCTGGCCGTGCCACGCTGTGTGCGTTTGATGCAGTCGCTCTCCAGTTCTTCTTCTTCTTCTTCCACAGATCAAACTTCACTTAACTATATAATTAATTCTTTTTTTTTCATTTTTAAGTTACAGATAAATTATATATTTATCTACTACTGTTCTTGTATCTTGACCAGTTAGTTTGTTTAATTTGTACAAACTTCACTTAACTATATAATTTAAGGTGTGGTTGAATCATGCTCTCAGCAGGATCATCCCTGAAACTATGATCGTCTGAAGAACAAGCATGCACGAACTATCAATTGCTTGGCTTCAGGGACAGCATTATATTGCCTCTGAAGCAAAGTCTAATCTGAGCAAGTATGCACTCTTTACTCCAAAGCAACATCGACTCGATCGCATCCTATTTATATCGACTCATCTCTATTCCATTGTTCATTCAACAAAAACTTAAAGTCCATGGCCACCTCCATCGCCAACCTCGCCCTTTTCCTGCTCTGCATCGTCAACCTCATTATGATCAGCTCTGCCCTTCCCACGGACTTCTCCATCCTCGGCTACGCCGAGGAGGACTTGACCTCCCCCGACAGGCTCATTGATCTCTTCGAGCTGTGGATGTCGAAGCACGGTAAATCGTACTCCTCTCTGAAGGAGAAGCTGAGGAGGCTTGAGGTCTTCGAGGACAACCTGAAGCACATCGACGAGGCTAACAGAAAGCAAACAAGCTACTGGCTCGGGCTCAATGAGTTTGCCGACATGAGCCAGGATGAGTTCAAGGCGAGGTATCTCGGACTGGATCGCATCGACGTGCCAAGAAGGAGAAGTTCTGCAGGATCCATCTTTCGGTATGTGAATGCTGGTGACTTGCCCAAGTCCATGGACTGGAGGAAGAAAGGTGCAGTGACCCATGTTAAGGACCAAGGCCAATGTGGTAAGATCGATGCATCTGGTTGTTGATTTGTTGTTGTTGCTCTAGCCATCGATCGGCATCGATCGTTTGATTTGCAGGAAGTTGCTGGGCTTTCTCTACTGTGGCTGCTGTGGAGGGCATAAACCAGATAGTAACTGGGAACTTAACCTCTCTCTCTGAACAAGAGTTGATCGACTGCAGCAGTGAAAACAACGGATGCAATGGAGGACTGATGGACTACGCCTTCTCCTACATCGCATCCACCAAGGGACTGCACGCCGAAGAGGACTACCCTTACCTGATGGAAGAAGGCACTTGTGAGCAAAAGAAGGCCGATCTGGAGCTGGTCACCATCAGTGGCTACGAGGACGTGCCGGAGAACAGCGAAGAGAGCCTGCTCAAGGCGCTGGCACACCAACCTGTGAGCGTCGCCATTGAAGCTTCAGGCAGAGACTTCCAGTTCTACAGTGGGGTGAGTCGTCCAGTCGATCGACCTTCAATTCCAATTATATAATTCCATCGATCAGTGCTATATATATATGTGATCATGAATGAATTGAATTTGTAGGGAGTGTATGATGGGCACTGTGGGAGTGAGCTCGACCATGGGGTGGCAGCAGTAGGGTATGGGTCGTCCAAGGGGCAGGACTACATCATCGTGAAGAACTCGTGGGGTTCCAGGTGGGGAGAAAGGGGGTACATAAGAATGAAGAGGAACACTGGAAGACCTCAAGGCATGTGTGGGATCAACAGAATGGCTTCTTATCCCACTAAAGATCAATGAGAGATTGATTGAGAGATTGATCGACAACTTCATTTATATATCATCTATCTCTATCAGTTTCAGTCTATTATATTTGTGATTATAATCAGGAGGAATATGATCGATCTTGTTTACTGATATATAAATTCAGAAATAAATATATGAAGCAATTTGTTTTATCAGTGTGCTTAATTGTTGTTGCTCTAGCGGATTGCATTATATGTCTATGTGTTAGAGAGCTGATTGGGGCCCCCGAAGCATAGCTGAGTTGGTAACGACGCAGCAGACTTGCAGAAGAGGACAAGGGTTTGAATCCTGACGAAGTCAGGTAATACCCTCCTGCGTCGTGACCAACTGCAATTTCTCGATTTACCTCCTCACAAATGGTCGTGGGACCGATCGTACGAGGTCGCTAAAGTAGTGAATTCCACCTTTTGCAGAAGAGAGCCGACTGTGAAAATATATTCTCATTTTATCCTTCAATAATTAAAATTCTTCGATAAATTATTCTTGATTTTTTTTATATACTTTGATGTTGTAGAATATATGTGATCTAATTAATATGAGACTGCCACATGCAGGATATGAGCCACCAACAACTGTCTTCTGTGTTAATGAAGTCATTAAACACCAAAGAAGAGTTGGACGGATCACTAGAGAATCTATAAAACTTAAGAGAGAAAGATGATTAGAATGGAGGCCAGAGTATTATGATCTCAGCCACTCTGACATTCAATAATCAAATCTCTAGCAAGGGAAGTAAAGAAGAACAATACAAACGAGAGCGAATGGATGGATAGTTGATGAATATGTATATAATTAGCATACCTTTGTCCGCATTAGTGAGTTCCTTTTATATATAGCATCAAGAGTAATACTTTCTTGTTTCCTTAATGGATCGTCCTATTATTATAAAATAAATGTTTCATTGTCATGTCTGCGAGTCTAATCACTCATGTCCTATATTGTAGAAGATGGGATCACGCTATAGAGGTCTTGTTGTTCCACGTGTTATATAACTCACATGAGATTACACGTGTTGCTTAGAGGACTTGGGTCAGGGATTTGATATGTTAATCGATGAGATGTTCTATCGGTGGGACCGATGTGACTAAATAAGAATGTTGGGTCAATAGAACCGATCTAAGTGGGGTAATGATATTGGATCAGCTGAGCTAAGTGGATGAGCCTCTCATCTTGGGTTAGTTAGGTCAACCATTTGGGTCGGTAAAGCCGAGTCGACTAGGACAATGATGTTGGATCTGTGGGGTCAAGAGGAGATGAGCAAGAGTGTCGATTCGGTAGGACTGAGCTGACTGCATGGGAAGTCAGCCTTATGGGGAAGACTAGGGAGTCGGCTTAAGTGGGAAAGATTAAAGAGTCGACCTTCATGGAGAAGATTGGGGAGGGGAGTCAACCTTTCTATGGAAGATTGAAGAGTCCGCCTTTGTTAGGAAGCTAGATTGGAGAATCGGTCTTCATGGAAAAGACTGAAGACTCGATTTTCATGGGGCAGATTGAGGAGTCAACCTTCATGGGAAAGATTGGAGAGTCAACATTTGTTGGAAAGATCGAAGAGTCGATCTTCATAAAGAAGACTAAGGAATCAGTCTTTATGGGGAAGAATGAGGAGTAAGCTTTTGTCGGGAAGACTCCTTGGGGAGGTTGACGACTTGACTAGTCAAGTCAGCTTGACAATTGACATGTCTTACAGAATCTATGTTGATCAAGTTATAGACTAAACCTGCCACATATACTCTTATTTACCTAAGCATCAATATATTTACCCATACAAATTTAAGCTAAAATAGTAAAAATGATTGAAATGAGAAAAAATTGATAAAAATTAAAAAAAAAGCACCCTTGTTAATTATAGTTTTCATTAAAAGGTATTTTTTTATTTAAGTACCAAAATAACCTTAACATATTTTTCATCCTAAACTAAAATTAAATTGCTCTGTACTATTATATCAAAATATATTATTATTTTGAAATAATTTTAAGTGAGTTGAAATAATTTTAATTAATTATATTAATAAAAAATATTTTGATATACCATTATTTTATATCAATAATTTAATTAAATTGAGTTAATTTATTTTAATATATTGTAATAAAATATTTCTTAATTATTATACTTTATAGTAATTACGATATAATTGTTTAAGATTACATTTTGATGTTTTAAAAAAAATAAAATAAAACGTCCATTTCATAAAAAGAAAAGAATAGGACGATTTGGTGACGTCACGGCTGCTCATCCCGCGAGAGAAGGCATCGGGCTTCCACCGCAGGGGAAGGGAACGGGCGGTGCTCGCGCGGCATTTCCTCTTCTGGATTCTTCCGCCTCTCCTTCTATGTCCTCCCTCTTCGGCCACCGTCGCCGGCCGGAGGAAACGCCGCCTCCTCCCCCGTCTCCTCACGCCGCACCGCCTGGAAATGCTGGCGGTGGATGGCTCGCCAATATCGTCTATGGAGCGGGGAAACTCGTCTCTTCTGTCTTCGGCTCCGATTCCGCGTCATCCTCCTCTTATTGCTGCTCCTTGGAAGAGGAGACCGATGGGAATTCGAGTGAAGTACCTTTTTTTTTTTTCTCGTTTTCATTTCTGAAACTAAAAAAAAATGGTACTGAGCACGTTAATGTGGCAAAGTTGTTATCTTGCATGGGAAATTCGTAGATTATTCTTGCAGGAATTGTCTTTTGTGATTGCGAATTTGAATCTTAGAAGATCAACGGGATCCAATTTGACAAACCCCTTCCCTTTTTGCTTTTTATATTGTCTCGTAGTTATGAAGTGTTTCCTATACTATCGGACATTTGTTAGTTCTTTTCTTACTCCTTTTATCAGGACTTCTGTTATTGAGCATTTGAATTCTTAAATTGATATTGCAGATGAAGATGAAAATGTTTCTCTGGATCTACGACAAAGTGAACAACTAAATGATGTAGATCCCTCATCTGTTTTTTTAGTTTTTTTTTCATTTTAAAAATAGAAGTAGGGGAATCTTGCTAATGCTGAACAATCTACTGTTGATATGAATCTGATTAACATTGCTGGTAGATGTTAAGAAGTCACTTGTGCATATTTTCAGAAACTAAAAACATCATATTTAGTCAATGACTCGATGGAGGGTTCCATTGTTATTCTCAAAGAAGTTGGGAGCAAATCTGCGATAGAGCAACTGCTACTGCAAGAAACGTTTACTAGGTAATTGTAGTGGATGGTTCTATTTATTCTGTTAATATGAATTTCCTTTTCCATCTAAATATTCATCTTTTTTTTATGTAGCCTCCTATAGGTTCATCCAAGAACTTTCGACTAATTTTCCTCTATATGGATGGCCTCTTCAAGATTCCAACATGGTTTTATATTGCCAATCTGCATTTGATTTCTCTATGTTAGTGCATCAAGCAAAAGAAAAACAAAATAATTCCTACTTATTCTCATGCTATTCTTCAATTGAATTTAGGGGTCAAAATTTGCTAACCTTGTTGTGATAGTTAAAAACATAAATGTGTATTAGTAAAAGACGAAAGAACAAACTCATGTCATGGTAAAACAAAAGAGATACTTTCTTTTTCTACAGTTCGCAATCTAGAAAAGGCATCTTCTCATAAAATTTTTTGAAGCTTCTTCTCATATTCATTTAGTCTGCTATTTGTTGTTTTTTACTTGCTAAAATCATTCAGAAGTTTATCTTCCTAATGACAATACTACAAGAAAATTTCAACTAACAATTCAATGCCTATGTTCTTTTTGTTTATTAAAACTTAGAACCGTCAATTGTCAACTTGAGCTGTTATGCTTCAGACTTATGTGCATTTCCCTTTTCTTTTCTTTTGTTTTGTATTGTCCAGCAGGGATGAGTGCAACAAACTAATAAAGACAATCGAATCACGAGTTGTGGATGATCATTCTGCAGAAGTTGATCAGTGTCGTTTACCAAAAGACATGTCTGACATGGTTGTTAGCAAGGGCATTACTTACCCACAATCTTATCAGCCATTGCATCCTTCTGTAGATCTGCCAAAGAGTACATATTCGCCTTCTGTTCTGAAATCCCTTTCTCCTACATCTTGCACTTGCCAAGAAGATGACACATTCCCAGATTCAGCCATTAGGAAAGTTAACAGATGGCTTGAGTCAAAAAGGTCTTCATCGAGCTCAAAAACTGCTTTTGATCACAGGCCTTCTACTCTGCATATGGATATGCTTCAATCTGTATGCTCAATTGCCCACCGTTCTAATTTTTTACGATATGCTTATGCATCGTAAATTTTTACAAGTCTTTGTTGGATTGTTATCCATGCTAAATAACATATTTATCATTTGAGCTTGTATTTATTTGATAGTTTGTTCTCCATAATGGTTAATTCCTTAGAATTAGGTATTATTGCCTTAATGAGAGTGTAGAAAATATACTCAAGTTGTTTAACAATGCCTGTTTTTAATACTTAATGATCATAATGCCAGTCTGACAACATTCCTATCACCTTTAGGATCTTGAAGGTTTATGCCCGGTGGATGTTGCCAAATCATATATGAGATCCTTGCCAGCTTGTCAGTCTGAAAATATAGATACAAGTATGTACAAAACCACACCATCAAGAGGAATGAGTTCGTGCAATGATAGAACTAATTCAACATCTTATCATCCTTCGCCATCATCCAAGGTACTTTGAGCAAGTTATTTTTCCATATTACAAAAGAAAATGTACACATCTTTTTCTGTTAATTAGTTTTAATTTTAAACCATTACATTACATGATAAGCGCAAAATTCATCACATGTTGGCATTAAATAAAAAGAAATTTATGCAAAAATATGTTCCACTGAAGTTTAAAAGACAAATGCATAATGCTTTTGACAACCCAAAACAATACTCCTTTAGTGAACCAAACTTAAAGACAACATTGAAAGCCTCTAGTCCGAATCAAACTCAGGAAAATCCTTTGTAGAAAGTGTACAAGATCTCTCTAATAATTTGACTTTAAGACTCTTCTAATGACTTACCTTAAAGGACTCCATTGATGACCTAATCATAGAAGATTCGCTTGGCGACTTACCTTGAGGGGTCCCTCGATGAACAAAAATTCTAAAAGATCTCCCTAATGATTATTATTTGACTTTAAAGTGCTCTCCAAAATTTTTTGATAACTTAACCTAAAATGGTCCTTCAATGATTCCTTAGGTAAGCCCCTTGATGGTATGATCATCAAAGAACCTCATGTTAAAAAGCTCCTTGATAACCTTTTCTCGAGTCTTCTTAGGGGTCACCTAGCCACCCTTTACTCAACTACCTAAAGGAACCCCTAACAATTTTTTACCTAATCTTCTCGAACAATCTCCTACTCATGCCTCTGAAAAAGTTCTTGACTTAATCCTTCTAAAAAGTCCTTATGATCCTTCACTTAAATCTTTTAGAGAACCCCTTATCAAACTTTTATTTGATTCTCCTAAAAATCTCCTCAGCTAACCTTGAGTTTTCTACAAAACTCTTTGACAACTCATAGCGTTTGACACATGCCCCTCAGCTATGATCTAAGTCTGCAATTGTTACACTAACTTAAGTGCTTAAAAGTACCAACAAAATTATAAGAATAAAGGGATAAGATAGGATTAAAAAATGATAAAATTGCTTATAATTATTCTACTAAGACATTTGCAATTGTGTCCATTTATAGTAACTTTTGAGGTTTAAAACTAATTGATTTATCATGTGAATAAGAGAAACCAATATTGATACGCTACATATTGATACCAGAAGAATTGAATTAAGTAATGATTAATATACACATATTGATGTATTAACACATCTATGCATTCATTAAACCTAGAAAATCCCTTAAGAAGTCCTATGAAGGCATTGACATTCATTATTATTATTATAAGAAAAATTGATTTTTCTTTATATTTATTTAACTTACCAACTTATTTAAATATTAGTTTAATTTTCAAACTAGAGAGTGTTTGAAATTAAAATTTAAGGGAAAGTTTTATAAAATAGCGGTCAGACTTGCTATATTATATGAAGTTGAATATTAGACTATGACTCGAGCACATAAGTAGAAGATGAGAGTTTTAGAGATGAGGATGTTAAAATGAATGTGTAGATATACCAAAATGAACATGATAAGAACTAAGAACATTAGAGAGAAAATTGAGATTATGCTTATTGAGGGAAAACTTTGAGAAATACATTTAAGATGGTATGAATATTTCTTAGAGACCAATAAATGCTCTAGTTAGACGATATGAAACTATGACAAATGTACATATTAAACGAGGAAGAGGAAGACTAAAGAAAACTTGATTAGTAAAAATAAAATAGGAAAAAAATTATTTTAAAATAGATGATAATATAGAGGATGGAGCCTAATGGTATAGGAGGATTCATATAACTGACCCCACTTAGTGGGATAAAATTTGATTGTTGTTGTAGAGAGTGTGTGAAATTATTGAGTAATTTAAACCTTCACCTTTGCATGTAGACTTTATCACAGGGAAGCTACAAAGACTATTTTCACCTCTTTTCAAAGATAGTATTTCCTGACTTATTAAAAGGAATGACCAAAAAGGAATAGTAATAAAACAAAGATAAAGATTAACCACTTTCTTTCCTGTTCGAGAGGTCCCCAGGAAAGAATATCATATTTTATGTGGCAATCACTACTTGTGCTTGGAAACGACAACCAAAGGAAGTTCTAACAATTCATCTTGAATTGAGTTCCCATTGGTCAAGGAGAATGATGTAGTCTTAGATTTAGATATAAATTTAGGGTTTTCTTTAATTTTTTCAGTTAGAATATTTGTTAAAGTTGTTTAAGGTAGGTCATTGTATATAAAGAATTTGGTCTTATTGACAGTCCATAAAGGGGCTGGGATCTGTATTAATCATCTTCAGTCTATTATATAATTTTTTTCATCTCAATCATCAATATTAGAATTTTGGGCGGCAAGATAAATCTCCACAAGGATCCAAAATTGAGAAGTGCAGATCCACTCATTTCCTATGAAGGGAAAATATAGGGAGTCTTTTTGCATTCAGTCTTTTTTAAGAAAATTGTTTAGTGTCTTTGCCATCTATCGCCAATTTTAGCTCAAATTTCATTTGATGTGTGGCTTTTGTCTCTATTTTCTTCCCAGAAAAGGAACTACCTTACATCTACAGCAGGCAAAAAAGTTGACCAAAACCGAAGAGTACGACCAAAATCTACATACAACTTATTATCAGGTTTTCTTACAAAAATTTGTAGTCTCATAAGAATCAGATGAAATAGCTCAACCCATTATACACATCCATCATATTTCAAACGGTTCACTAACTACTGCTGGACTAGGTCCATGCTCAACTTTGCCTAAGGCGTTGGTGTTGCACGCTGAAGATGAAAATGCAAGTATTGCCATTAGGCAATCTAATGAAAGAACAAATGAGCATGTAAAGCCACTCCCAGGGAACAATTCCACAGATATGGGCATGGCTAGCGAGACAATATTAACTCACACCTCAAAGCCAACTGCTCTAGAGCCTACTGATCCCAGAGTTGGAGGTGGCTCATTTTTCCTTAATCCTATCGACGACATGCCAGATGACAAACAGGTTCGCCAACCCATGTTACTCAAGGAGATTTTGATTATCTTATCATGTAAATTTTTTGTCATTCAACTTTAGACGAGTGTAGATATTGTTTCATGCAAGTGAAGAAAGTAATCGGGTTACATATTTGAAGGGTATTCGAGAAACTTTGATGGCCACACAGCATCTCAAAGTCATGGGTAGCTCAGAAATTGAGAAAGATGGTAATGCAATATATTTCCAGATTTCCCAGATCCATAATCGCTTGATGCATTAACAATACATTCTCTTTCTTTGCAGGAAATAATAAGCAATATGTTCTTTATTCTGAACAACCAGCTACTGCAGTTGAAGCCATCAAATCTGAAAAAGGGTCAGTAATTTTTAGTCCTTAAGATTTGATGAAAATTTTATAAATTATTACTGGATCGTATCCACAAGGATGGAGTAAAATCAGACATTTTCTTTAAATATGAATCTTTGAAAATACCAGGGTTGTTCATGGCCATAGACATAGAAAGGTTTTTGTCAATGTTTTGCTTGACTTCTGTCAAGAGGTTAAATATGGCTAAATAGTTTGGAGTTCAATTAATCTTGAGCTTTTTATCATGAACAATGAGAATGTTATTGATCTCATGAAAGAAGATTCTTTAAAGTGGTTCTTGCTTCTGGTCGAAAGCCTTGTTTGTCTTCAACTTATCATTCCCCTCATTAAACTAACAAAGCTTCAACTTGGTCCAGTCCAGTGCTTGCATTGCCTAGATTTCCATGCCCAAGATTGAAGAAACGTCCCAGTTCAAAAACTGCCATTAAAGAGGAACCCCAGACTTTCATCTGATACTGCTGCTGCTGCTGCCAACCCTGTTCATCCGCCAATTAGCTCCACAGGTAGACAATCTCATGGAGGGTTGAAGTTAAAAGTAGCTGCGAGATCAAAAGGAGGAAGAACATTGGAACATTGATCCCTTTGTACAGCTCCAGTTGCTGCAGAAGAAGATTTGTTCATCATCATCAGAAGTTGCAGCAGAAGATTTGTTTACATTATCTTATCTGTTTTTTTTTGCATAACATTGGAAATAATTTATATGATATTTGACCCAAAAGACTGATCCTACTTCACTCGAGTCTCTTGGTCTTCACGCCAATGGAGGGAGCTCCATTCCCAAGCCGACCTGCTCTTCCCAACCAGAGCCCCAAGATCGTAATTCAACCGAAATTGAACCTTCCTGTTCCCCCGCCGCCGCCGCCGCCGCCGTCTTCCTCCCTTCCTTTGGACTCCATCCTCCAACACCTAGCCAAGGATGCCAGAACCACCTTTCGCCCTCCATCAAACAGTAAAAATCCCAGCTTTCCCTCTTTGCGCCTTGCCTCGACCTCGTCCCCTCGCGAGAAATCGTCTCGGGCGCCGCACACGCGGCTTGCTGGCGTCAAAGGTGGCGCTCGGTTTCTGCAGGACCCTCGCCTCGGCTTCCTCTCCGCCGCAGGCAAGTCGTTGCTGAGATCCATCATCGAGTGGCCGCTCGTCGACGTCCTCTCGCTGCTTGAATCCAGAAAAGATGAGATTTTGGCATGGATTGGGTTGGCCTCTTGAAGGCGCTCCAGGTATTGTGCAATTGGGAGAAAGCTCTCGCGTTGTTCGAATGGGCTGCGTCCAGTTCTTATGCTGAAGAATCCAGATTAGACGCCCAAGCCATCGAGGTGATGATCAGGGTATTGGGGAAGAGTTCGCAACATTCGGTCGCCGCAAAGCTGTTTGACTGTATTCCTCTGGAGGAATCCCGGCTTGATATCCGTGCTTACACAACTCTGCTTCATAGCTACTCTCCTGCAGGGAAGTATGACAAAGCAATTGCATTGTTTGACCAGATACAAGGTGATTCTCGATGTGAATGGTCGCAAGGGACGGTCCTGGAGCAAAATTCTGGAGATTTTGGATGAGATAAAAAGAACAACAGTGAACTATGATGAGTTCACCTATAGTACAGTGATTTCTGCCTGTGGAAGGGAAGGGTATATTAACAGAGGCTTCGGAGTTCTTCGAACAATTGAAGTTGCAGGGCTATGTTCCTGGCACTGTCACATACAATTCACTACTCCAGGCATATGGCAAGGCCGGAAACTATCCAGCAGCACTGAGGGTTTCGAAGGAAATGGAAGACAATGACTGCCCAGCTGATGGTGTTACCTACAATGAGCTTGCAGCAACCTATGCTCAAGCTGGCTTTTATGGACAAGGGAAGGAATTATGCCAAATGCTATTACATACACCACTGTGATTAATGGGTATGGCAAAGGTGGACAAGAGGATGAAGCTTTGATGCTGTTTCAGAGGATGAAGAAATTCGGTTGTGTTCCTAACGTTTGTACCTACAATACGATATTAGGAATGCTTGGAAGGAAATCAAGAATGGAGGATATGTTGGGTGACATGGAACACAATGTTAGCCATGTGTGGTAAAAGGGGCATGGAGGATTATGTAAGCCAAGTGTACACTGAGATGAAGAAATCAGGAGTTGAAGCAGACAGGGATACCTTCAACACTATGATTGCTGCATATGGTCGTTGTGGTTCCGATACCGATGCTTTGCGGATGTATGATGAGATGGTCGAGGCAGGCTTTACTCCTTGCACTACAACATATAATGCAATCTTGAATGCAATAGCCAGGAAGGGTGATTGGGTAGCTGCAGAATCTGTCATATCAGATATGAAGAGGAAGGGCTTGAAGCCTAATGATCTTTCATACTGTTTGCTGCTTCAAACTCATGCAAAAGGAAGACACCTTGAAGCTATAGAGGCGATTGAACAAGAAGTATATGATGGCAAAATTTTTCCTAGCTGGCTGATTCTTAGGATTCTTATGCAAAAGGCATTTGAGGAGCTGAAGAGGAATGGCTACAAACCTGATTTGGTGATCCTTAATTCAATGCTCTCAATTTATGCAAAGAATGGGTCAATCTGATTCATCCAAGTGGACTCCTACCTGATCTCATCACTGATAACAGTATGATGGACTTGTATGTGAAAGATGGAGAATGTCGGGCAGCATACGACATGCTGAAACAGCTCGAAAGATCTGGGTTGAAGCCTGATGTGGTGTCTTACAATACTGTGATAAATGGATTTTGCAAACAAGGCCTCATGAGTGAAGCCTTAAGGATTTTGACAGACATGATAACTAAAGGAGTTTCACTCTTACAACACCTTGATCGCCGGATATGTGAGCATGGAGATGTTCAAAGATGCTGAGCCAAAAGATTTTGAGGAAGCCAATCAGTTTGTAGCTGACAGTAGGAATAGAGATTCATCTTTTCCTGAGCTGCTGGTGAATAAGCTAGCCCTCAGGGTAGAAGACAGAAAGTCCCATCATTGATGGAATGGGATTTGCATCTGTTGATGTGTAAATGGAGTTCATAGTATTTTGATACAGATTTGCATGAACTGGAGCAAAGAAATCATGCATATACTTTGTGCTGAATAATTTGTTGTAGTGTCACATTTGTCCTGTCTCTCAAACTGGCTAATTTGATTTCTTTGGTGATCAATCTTGAAATGTGTTTGATCATGACTTCCAATTCAAATCTCTTAGTTGACACAATCAATATCCTAAATCCTAAATCTTCTGTTAAAAAGCAATAATTGCATTGTCTCACAAAATATTTTGATTCAAAAAGGTTCAAAGCACAAAGGCTTGTAAAGAAGACGAGAAAGTAAAGTCTTCACCTTCCCTACTTCGTACCTCCGTCGCCATCGACGTTTCTGACAAGGATTACATGCAAAAAAGCCATGGATCGAGAAAGAGCGGCGTCTTGATCGTTCTTCTAAAAGTTCTAGTTATTCTTGCTTTAAAGCTTCCACTTATCCTCCAATGGTGGCGCTCTCAGTCCACCTTCCTCCCTGCATTGCTTTCAGAATCCCACCACTTGCTGAAGCTTTTGCAGATTGCAGGCGGCTGCAGTAGCAATAATGGACGAGTAGTACAATTGCTACGAGCCGAGCAGAGAAGAAGAATCTCCTTTCTCTCTCTATTTCTCTCTCTCTTTCTCTCTCCCTCGCTCTTCTTCTTCTCTTCTTTAAATAACACCTTTAGTTGCAGGCTTGAGCAGCTTTCCTTTCGTTTCTTGTTGTCCATTTGATGGGAAGATGATGAACGGGTTGGGTTCTTCGGATGCCTCCTTCGCCCCTGCTTCCATGGCGTCTTTCTCTGAGATCGGAGGCAGCGGAGGTAGTAAAAAAGAGCAGCTTTGGGAAGCCAACTCCGCCGCCGGCCTCCAAAGCTACCTATTCTGTCATCAAGATCCGACCATGGAGGACATGAGCACCAGCCTCTGCTTCTTCCCGCCGGCCGAGTATCCTTATTCTCCCCTGGGACTTGTCCTGAAGAGGGAGGACAACGTCGCGGGGGCCGCCGGCCAAATTGGTCTCAATTTGGGCCAGCGGACCTACTTCTCGTCCTCCTCCTCCGGCGGCGGCGGCGCCGCCGTGTGGTCGCCCAGCCACCAGCCGTCTCGTTGCCAGTGCCAAGCTGAGGGGTGCAAGTCCGACCTCTCCGGCGCCAAGCACTACCACCGCCGCCACAAAGTCTGCGACTTCCACTCCAAGGCCACCGTCGTCATCGCCCACGGCCTGCAGCAGCGCTTCTGCCAGCAATGCAGCAGGTAACCAAGATCAAGCTCGAAAATCATCCAACTCAAAATCAAAGTTTGATCATTTCCGCATGCGCTTAATCTCTGAAACTATCTCAAAGCAGCAGGAAACCACGATTTCTTTACTTAAAACACAGTTCTTTCCTGCAGCCAAGTTCTTCCCAATGTCTTCTCCTACTAATTAAAAGCTTAGAATTAAAAGCTTCCCTTTATGGAAATCTTCTCTTTTCCTTCACGAGGGAAAGAGACAGAAAGGTGTACAGGATCTTTAATCTTTGGCCACATTCATCTCCAGAGATGGAGATGATGGATGCCTTGTTTCTTCTCCTATATAACATATTCTTCTCCGGCGAATGGTGTCCAGGTTTCACGTGCTTGCAGAGTTCGATGAGGCCAAGCGGAGCTGCAGGAAGCGCTTGGCCGACCACAATCGCCGGAGGAGGAAGCCTCAGACGAAACATGACGCAGATTGCTCAACCTCCATGATTACTCCAAGCAAGCAATTAAAAATTCACTTTTTTTAATTCCCTCGATCGATCTATGCTCATGCTATTGGCTTCGTTAGCAGGAACAAGTGGAATGAGTACTGGACAGGGAGATCACCTGAAGGATGAAGTAGCGGTCTCACAGCGGCGGCGGCGCCAGCAGCAGCAGCAGTGTTTCTCCTCTCTTGCAGATCAATGCAAGAGCCGCTTCTTGCACCATCAGAACATCTGGAGCTCTGCACCGACTGAGGCTTCCATGTCCATGGGAGCAGGACCGTCAAGCCATCTCCACCTTGACCAATCGGACTTCATTTGATGTAATTGATGCATAAATTAGCTGCAGTGTTGATTCAGAATCTTTTGCAGTAGATTAAATTCTAACTGTTCTTGACGATGAATTTCATCCTAGATCACTGCCACAAGTCTAGCACTACTCCATTTTCTTTTATCTTTAGGGTTAAAGTGTCTTATCCCAGATGGTAAACATGGAGATATGTGTTGATAAGCATAGAGACATGTTATCTGAAATTTCGAGTTCAAATCCTCTTAACAATATATATTTGTTGATTGAGGTGTTGTTTTAGCAGTATGCTTTTATCAACATAGTGGTACTGTGCCTCCAAAGATTTATCGTGGGGTCGAGCCGGTCGTTCCCAATGAGGCTAATTGAGATTTATTATTTTTTTTAGGGATGTCAACCAGCAGCTAAACTTTATATTGTTAAAATTTATCTCATAAGATAATCAAATTAAGTTAGAATTATTTAAGATTAGTTTAATGTTTTTTTTAAAGTTTTATTAAGCTTTTCGATGTAGCTTATTAATTATTTAAAACTTCTATATTTTTAATAAACTTTCATATTATAAATTTGTTTATTTATTTATGATATTAATAAAAGGAAATTATAAATATTATTTATGATATCTATTGATAAATATTAATAAATTATATATATATATATTTAAATTTATTTATTTAATTTAACAAAAGAATATAAATAAAATTTTTTCAAATTAAACATCAAATTTATTTGTTTTCCTTCTTTTCAAATGATGATCTTTACTCTAAATCTCTTTAAGTAGAAAGAATAATTTTCTCACAATTGTCCTAAGGATATAAATATATGATTTGTTGGGGTTTCATAATATGTGATTTTAACTTAGGAGGTGTAATCGATACTAATCGTGCTCTTGACCATTAATTAAATATTTTACAAATTAATCATGTGAACATAAAATATTTTTAAAATTCACTTGAAAATAGAATAAGTAGCAAGTATTGGTAGTAAAATTTCAACAACAAAAATTCTCTTTAAACACACATCAATATAAATATGTATATATATATATATATTATTTAGGATTTAGAGTTTAATATTTAAATTAAAGTAAATAAAAATTTTAAAAATATTTATTTTATACTAGGTGCTCACATGGTGTGCAATATATATAGTATAACAATTAAAATATAAAGATATATCTATGTCTTTTTACAAAGTGATAACTAAACCAAGGTAGAAAACATCCCTTATTTTTATTAGATCACTCAATTTAATATATATATATATATTAAAAAAGTATTGTATACTTCAAAACATTTAAAATTATAATTTTGATTAAAATTATTTGAATGTACTCAAAATTACTAAGGGCACCCACATTAATGTTAATGTATAAGTATTATCAGTGGCGGACCTAGAAATTTTATTTAGAGGTACAATTCATATAAAATCATAAAGTATAATTTATATCAATTAAAAGATGAGCAAAAAAGTTAAAACATTATCATCCATTCAAATGTGAGTTACAATTGACCTTTATGGTCTTTCATTTGTTGATGATAATTTATGATACAATCAATTGATAAGTTACTAAATATCTCTTTTTCAATATATGACACCAAAGAGTCATTTAACTATTGATCATCCATTCTAGTGTGAAGTCGATTCTTCACAATTTTCATAGCTAAAAAAGTTCTCTCTAGTGTGGAAGTGCAACCGGCAAAATCAAAGTCAATGTTAAAAGCTTGTAAATCAATGGATATGCTAGATGTCTTCTATTTTCCACCATCAGCCAAGTAATGTCACTCAATCCCTCCAAATTTGAAACTTTAATATTTGAGCGAACATTTATGATGAAATTCTAGAGCTGATTTGAGAGTTCCAAAAGGTTAATATCAGAAAAATCTCTTAGATAAAGTATAACTAATCGAATCAACTTTTGATTGTCAAAAGAAGCAAAATAATTAGATGAATTTAAGCATGCAACACAAAGCAACAATTCAGTGTTGGTCTCATTAAATCGATTATTTAGCTCATGTAATTGCATATCAATGACAGTGTTAAATAATTCAACATGGTAGTGATAGAAATTTGTCATCTCTTCAATTTTGCGTCATGATTTTCCTCGAGCTACAAAGTATCATCCATATTGGGAACATGAATAAAATATTTCCCACAAAAATTGGAAGCCATGTCCAACAAAGAACTCCAACCAACATCCCTCATTGATTGAAGGTGTTGTTTAGAAATATCAACTAATCTCATAGCATTCTTAATATCTTAATCTTTCCTCTGCAAAGCTTGTGATAACTCATTTATTATTCCCAATAATGATTGCATCAAGTGAAGAGTAATCACAAACTCAAAAGATTGTATTGTCTCTAGTAAATGAGATTTACTAGATGCCTCAAACTTTTATCCGAAAATAAGCCCTCTTTCACCATTACATCAAGTCCATCAACCATAGATGTAAATAACGTAATGAAATCATTTAGAGTTCTATAATGTGACTCCCAATGTGTATCCCTAGGACGAACGAGAGATGTCTCTTGATTCAATCTCTGCCCACTAAGGATTTCTTCCTTTTCTAGACTAGCAATTATTCTAGCAACTTGTGACTCTCGTAAAATATCTTGTCACTTACATGAGGCTCCAACGACATTAACAATATCAAAAATTAAATTGAAAAGTCTGACAACAAGCTAAGTACATGTTTCCTCGCTATTACCACCAGAGCTAATTGAAGTTGATGAGGAAAACAATGAGTATAATGTGCAAACTCATTCTCTTTTAAGACGAGAGCCAAGTCCATTATACTCACCTTACCTATTTCTAGCTCCATCATAACCTTGACCTCACAACATCGAAATGCTCAAACCATATGCCAAAAATAGATCATCAAGTGCTTCTTTTAGTGATTTTGTAGTAGTACTTATAACATGTTTAAGATCAAAAAACCGCTCAACCACATATCCACTTTTATCCACAAATCTCAAAACAATAGTCATGTGCTCTTTTATAGACACATCACGAGATTCATCAATAAGAACTGAAAATAATCCCTCACCAAGCTCTCTAATTATAGCTTTAGTTGTTTCAAATACTACAACCCTCACAATATCTTTTTGAATTTTAAGTGAAGTCAACTTCATATTCCCAGGGGTATTTTGAAGTACAATTCTCTTAACTTCTTCATTATTGTCAGTAAGAAATTGCAATAGCTCAATAAAAAGTCTTTGATTGCTTGAATTTTCAGATTCATTGTGACCACGAAATAAGAAACCATGATTGATGGCTATAGTCGAATCCTATAATTAATTTTTGCTTCCTCTATTGCTTTAACAAAATTATTCTCAATATGTTATTGTTGATTTAGCAAGTCTCAACATTTCCTGAAATGTAAGTTATGAGTTATGTTTTTCTTGATTTAGCAAGTCTCGACATTTCGATATATTGTGTTTTTCGTGGTTCAACCCGAGTCAAGAGTTACAGCCTCTCAAAATTTAGGATTTAACATTCATATTGTAGCAACTACGAAATTGTAAGTGCTACTATATGCTCAGTTATAGCAACTATGATTTCATAACTGCTACAACATGAATGTTAAATTCTAAATTTTAAGAGACTATAACTTTTGACTCGAGTTGAATCATGGAATGCACAAATATCAAATCAAAGATATCTGAACGAGCTTTGATTTGATATATTGTGCGTTCTATGGTTCAACCCGAGTTAAAAGTTAAGATCTCTTATAATTTAAAATTTAACATTCACGTTGGAGCAGCTACGAAACCATAGCTACTACAACTGAACTATCACCCAGTTTTTTTATAGTAAGCTTACTATAAATGAGTTTCTGCTTGAATCAAGGTTTGAACAACTCGAACCGAACTCGAGCCAAAATCATTTGTATTTTCAAACTTTGAATTGAATCCAAATATCACATATTTTTCAAGCCCAAACTCGTATATCATATTTTCATACCATTCAGCTCTCAATTCGGTTCATTTGCACCCCTACTCAAGACTAGGGTCAAATAAAAAAATAGTTGTTGAGACTAATGACAAGAGTCGATTATTCTAAAAGGTGCATGACTCTTTTGATGATCCTTTTGTAGTATCATATATACAAATAAAAAATAAATGTTGATAACTATAAAATAATTTATTAATAGTTATCATCTACTCATATAGAAAAATATTCTAATTTTGCTCACTTATTTATCTACCCAAATAAAGTATGTTGTATCATATAATTTGTCATTTCATTTTAAAGTGGCATACAATGTTCTCATAAGACTTCCAAAGCACCTGTTATCTTGCTTGTTAGTATTGAAAGTTCAAAAAAGTTATGTACTAGCCATATTAGATCAGCAAATTTGACTAAGTGAGAAAAATATTAATAATTACATAATTTTATTTAAAAAAATAAAGAGAATAAATTAATAATAAAAGACATTCAAAAATCAATTTAATTACTTTACCATTGAGAAACATTGACTTCAACTTTATTCATATTAAAATAATTTATCTGTTCACTAAAAAACCATTTAATCTAATATACGAATTATCATTCATAAACTTACCCTAATTTTAATCTGTAAAGTTAGATGTTTCATAAAGTGTTATTAACTAATTTGCAATATTATTTCTCTTCATTATTTCATCTACACCTTTGTTTTTCAAACATCTAATATAACCTAAATAATTCCTTTTTTGTAATTTTAGAAATCTCGTAGATATTATTTTTTTTCAATTCTTAGCTTTAAATGACATGAAAATTTTAATAAGTTTTAAACTTTATTATAGTATATTTTTTTCACAAAATTACTACTACAATATCCAAAATATAAATTGATTAACTTTGTTGAATAATTTATGATTAGGTGAGATAAAAGATATGACAAAAATGCTTTAACAATCCTACCTACCAGAGAATTAATATAAAATAATGAGAAAAGATAAATATTTTTTAGATATTTATCATGAATATACCATCATCATTATTCAACAACAAACAATAGACTATTTAGCTTAACAATTTAGGGGTAGTTAGATTGATAAGCACGACATTAAATAGACTGTTTTGGTGTTTAGTTCCACTTCTAATTCTTAGATCCGCCCCGTCTCTTATCAAAAGTTCAGATTTGGACGACTCTGTTGATCTCTTTATTTTTCAGTAATAAAACTCTTTGGTAAAACAGTGCAAGAGGATTTGATCCAAACTGAAAAAATAAAAAAACCATCTTAGTAAATTTTCAAACAGAAGACCTCGATCTCTTTATTTTCCAACATTAGAAATTCGATTTGGATTTCTTTTCCCAACATCGAGCTCCTCCACTAGTTTTGTAATGGATTTGTTCAAAGTTTGTTAAATTTATAGACCTTAAGCTATGCTCAAACTTGGCTCATGGGCATTAATGAGCCAAATTTAGCGAGGTTTAAAATCAACATAACTAAGATCTTGTCGATCAAATACTGAAGCTTATTCAAAACCGCATACCATAATTATCTTCTGTATGAAATGCACCAAATCCTGAAAGGCTTTATATTAAACTCATATCTGTAACCAACATCAATCAATCGAAGAATGTCCAATGAACCAGAGACATACCAATAAGCGTTTAAACCGCACCACCACCAGGAATTATGATGAAAAAAACACGAGTCCAGAAATTATGAGTGCATTCCCAGTCCAGAGTACAAAATAGAAGTGGGAGAAGAAATCAACGATATGATTCTTGACGCTTGGGTTTGCTTTGAACAACCGCTTCTATTTTCTCAAGGACGTTAGGTGTCAGCAGCGGAAGAACCTCAAGGGCCTTTAAGTTCTCTAATATCTGAATCAAGACATCATAATGTTGCAATTAAAACCAGGAATCTATATATATATATATATATATACACAAAGTCACTGGTAACTAAAGTAGGCATCAAAAGAAATTAAGTGCAGAGATCATTTTGCTATGGACGAACAAACAATGTCTTCTGGATTCATAAAAAAAAAAGATCACGAATCTGAGAAGCTACTACTGGCTATCTTAAAGCAAGGCAAGTATTGGAAATATGACTTCTCTGAAGAGAAATAGAGTAAAATTGGTCGTCATTAATCCCAGCTCCGAGGAGAAATAAAGTACAAGCAATAGAAGAAAACAACAAAATCTATTCTTTCATCTCAATCATGTCAAGAATTTGGTTGAGGACGTCCTGTTGGAAATTCAGTGATATCTGAAGATGAATCTAACACACAAGTATAATGTTTAAGTTTCCTCCTTTACACTAGGCTCTAATCTACTTTCTAACTTCTTTCATCCCGACATAATATTTTTTTCAACAAATCCTGTTATTTATTTATTTATTCATACAGTTGATCTGCGGGGAAGGTTCAAGACTAAATATCAACTAACAGGAATTATCTCTCGTAAATTATAAATTAATTTCATATGCTAAGCAGGGCATGCCAAATACCTGACTCTCTTTGGTGGCCCCTGTGATTACTGTGGAAACATTTGGATTTGATGCACACCAAGCAATTGCAAGTTGAGATAAAGGAACCCCCAGTTCCTCAGCAATTAGTTTCAACCCATTAACCTTTCTTAGCACGTCATCAACCAGTGATCTGCTAGCAAGATTCTACAGGGCACAGAATTAAGTATGAGATTCCAAATGATCAAAGCTGTTGGATGTTCCTGATAACAAAAAGATGAAAGAGTACAAAAAAGCAATATCAGCTAAGCAGTTTATTTAAAAGTGGTAGGAGAAAATCCAAATCCAAATCAGCGTGGTTGAGCTTTTCATTGTAGGCGGGGAAAATATTGTAATAATTGCTTTGTACCATCCCATGCCCTACAAGATTTGTTAGAATTAAAATTAAACAAAATAAAAAGTCATCTGCAAGGAGGTCACTGATAGCCCTTTCCTAGAACTATATAAATATCAATATAATCCAAACAAGAAAATTGCTGATAGATGTTGAACTCGAGTTACTTCCTGATCCTGTCATGTGTAATACATACCTTTAGGATAATAAAACTCACCAACACTGATCATGTTAACCAAAAAAAATGCATAGTTGTATTTATAAGTAAATGTACACATTCCATTTCACCTTATAATTGTCAAGAGCAAACCGGCTATCAGAAGGTATGTTTCCTTTACTATATTTTCCAGTCAGCACTCCTGATGCTAATGGACTCCATGTGGTGAGACCCAGGCCAAATGTGTCGTACAGAGGAAGGTATTCTGATTCAACCTGTATCAATATTCAAAACATAACTTACATTTCACCAATTAAAATATAGGAAAAAGTAACAATATTTAGATCTAATACTTCTTAGAAAGATTGTAGTCAGGTCGTACTTAAGGACTTCACAGAAGAAGTAAGTTTCCAATTTCCAATTCAATCATTTGCATCATTAAGCTTGTAAACAAACCCCCTAAGGCTAATTCTCTCCTTTGTATTCAAGCTAGTAAATGTCATCCCTCTTGTATTGAAAATAATGTTCCATTTTCTCCATCTTTATCTTATTCACATAGACTATTCTTCTTGATATATGAGTACACAAAGCTTTTTGTGTCTTTGTAAAATACCACATTCTACTACGAGAGTATTTTCATCACATCAAGTAGTTAATTTTCTTAGAAAAATCTCAATGCTCAAATATCAGACTAAACAGTACACATCATGAAGAGTGAATTAAAAAACAATTTGGAATGGTAACTTTTTACCGCTTTTATTACTGATAAGAATAAACATTTCTTTTCTCATTTTTAGCATATGCATGAGGCTAGGCAACTTAAATTGTTACCCTGATACTAAATATAATCATGTCCTACATCAAATCCATATAAAATCAAGAAAAGAACCAATACCAGGAAAATAAACCATACACAAACAAAGTTTACTTTTGATCACAAAGATTACTCTCATTTCATAAATTCAAATAAAACAGAAAAAGACAAATAAGTATGTGTAATCTCTTGAAGAGTATCACAATTAGCAGTCATATATTTTATGGCAGGCGGGTTGTTATCATCATAACTACTGAAAAATAAATTCAGCATCAACAAAACTTTAAAATAGATAAGCTTGGCATTTCAACTCAACTTCATTACAAATCTTATCAGCATTAAATGTCAAATCACCTGGAGTCTCCTTTATTTCCATCCAACACTAAATTAAATATTTATTGATCAACATTAAAGGAAATATATTGAGGATCCAAACTATGTCTGTCGTATCCCTGCAGTATCATTCTCTAGGGCAAATTGATTGATAAAATAATAGTTCTGAAAATTATTCCATTGTAGAATTCTCACTTGAGATAAACTATCACACAGCAAAGTACAAAAATCAAATCGTTTCTCCGGTGATGCATGCTTACAAAAAGGGAACTGATGCATATGGAACTCCTTTCCAACTGAGCGCTTAATATTTCAGTAATTCATGAGAAAGCCAACTCATTTTTTTTTTTCATTTGACCACTTATAATTAAATCAAATGAGGGGATGAATGAATCAGCTAGCAGTTTCAGCAAATGTCGAAGTAAAATCAGCGATTTCACCACAATAAGATGATGAAATGGCGCGAGACTTCAGATAGGGCAACAGAAACCTCGAGATCTGACTGCTAGCGTATCAAAACCATAATCTTTTCAGGAAATAAAAAAAATCAAAAGTGGCAAATCAAGCAGAGTACTATATCTACTCAAAACGTCGGAGATTAGATCGTATCGGAATGGGTAACCTTGTGGCGGGAAAGAAGGTTGTATTCCGGCTGCTCGACGATGGGGCCGACGAGGTCGAGTCGTTGAGCGACGGCCCAAGCCTCGGTGATTTGCTGAGAGGTCCACTCGGAGGTGCCCCAGTAGAATGCCCACCCCTTGTCGATGATGTGGTTCATGGCGCGGACAGTCTCCTCGATCGGTGTGGCGGCGTCGGGGCGGTGGCACAAGAGGACGTCCACGTACTCCATGTCGAGGCGGCGCAGCGAGGCGCGGGTCCCCTCCACCAGGTGCTTGCGGGAGAGACCCTTGTCATTGGGGCCGGGACCGCCCCAGAAGAGCTTGGTGGAGATGACGAGATCGGAGCGGCGCCAGCCGAGCTCCCGGATGGCCTGGCCCATGATCTCCTCGGCGCGGCCGTTGGCGTACACCTCGGCGTTGTCGAAGAAGTTGACGCCGTGGTCGCGGCAGCACTGGAGCAGGGCCTTGGCCTCCTTGACGTCGAGCTGGTTGCCGAAGGTGACCCACGCCCCATACGAGAGCTGGCTCACCTTGAGACCCGATCGCCCCAAGTTCTTGTACTGCATCTTGCCCTAATCTTCTTCCTCCTTCGAAGAGAAATCCGATCTGCTTCTGGCTTACTTCACAAAGGGGCTTTGTTAAAGAAAGGGCAAAAAGCGAAGTATTTATTTATGTCTTAATCTGACAGCAATTAGCGCTTACCAGTCTATTTAGGGAATTAAACCGCTGGCGACTGTAGAGGCACATGAAGTGTTTACCCGTTCGAGAAAGGTTTTGTTTGATTGGTTGACGTAATGTGGGTTCGGTAACTATTCCAATGAAAGGAAGGTAAAGGTCGGTGACCGAACGATGGATCCGGTGGATCGGCGATACGAAGAAGAATCCGGTGGAACGTCAGCATATCGTTGTCACACGGCTGGCGTCGGCGCTGGAAACAATGATTTTGTTTATAAAGTAATTTAAAATTTATTTTTATGGAATTTTAATAATGATTCATGGGGATGACGAGTTACATGAATCAAGCCAAAGGAATATTAAATATATTAAATGAATGAAGATATTTATTATAGTTTTCTTTTAAAATATTATAATAAGTATATATATATATATATATATCATTTTATGTTATTAATTTTTATTAAAATTTAAACTCTTGATTTTTTTCATTTATCTTCTAAATACTTTATTACTATTTCAATTAATTTTAAAAGCAATCAATTTGACACAATAAAAAGATAAATCAAAAAACACAAATGACACATCTATAATTATCTTTCCATCAAAAAAATTAATTCATAATACCAAAGTTGTCTATTCCTTTTTTTTTTTGTTCATTTTTGATACGACTCCTAAGAATTAAAAGAGTACTATCACATAAATAGAGTTACACTTGAATAAGCATTAAATACAAACAAGATAGTAATAAAATAAAAGTTCTAACCCAAACTCTGGAGGGAAAAAATATACAATGTAATGCAATGAGTCTAATAAGTACACCAAAATATAAATTCACAATTTTGAAATGGTGCAAAATTAAAAATAAGCAAAAAGCGAATTGTCTATTTTAAATATAAATTTGAGACATTTTTAGACAATCTTAACACATCCTCAAACTAATTTCATTAAATAAACAAAACATTTCTTTGTTTCTACTTAACATTTATCACACATATATTCTTCTCAAATCAGGAAAACTCTCTCCTTCCTATTGAAGACCATTGGAACCTCCATCATCTCAATTCAGCTTACAAGGCAATTCATGTTACTACAACAAAGTTCGACTTAAACATTTTTTCCGAAGCATGTAGCTATACAACAATATCGTATAGGAGAGAGTATTAGTATGGCATTCCCCTCTTCCAGCTCTTCCATTCTGTTAACTGGACCAATAATCAAACTTGAACTAAAGAATGTCGACTATAAAACAACAAACTATGACGACCCTAAACATCTATAAAACTGAAGCTTCTTTTTTACAATCTGACGGGAGAATGGAAATAAATAATGACAA
>JBBMKF010473713.1:0-10319 GCA_037834155.1 Curcuma caesia | reverse complement strand
CCGATGTGGGGCTGCTGGTACCAGGGTGGCTACGGCCCCTGGGGCTGGGGCAACTTCCCCTGCGGCCCCTGTGGCAGTTACCGCTGCTGCACAATCGTGTGCTGCAGCGAATACGGTCCTTCTCCTTCCTGCGGCTGCTCCAAGTCCTGCAAGTAATTTATATATATATCTTTGCTTAATTCCACGTAATTAATTAAGTAATAATAAATGTTTAATTCCTCGTGCAAATTAGAGCTATGGATTGTAAGCGAACCTTGGATTGTAAGTTGTTGCATGTTTGTGTTGAAATATGTCTTCTCGTTTTTTGATCATGTTGGAGCAAGTTCGGAGAGGCTTCGCTGTCTCAACTATATATGTGGTCTTATCTCGAATCGTGTTGACTTGCCAAACACGATCTGGTTGATTTCTCTACTTATCGAGCATCTCAAACAATCTGACCTGTCGACTTTTCGATCAGTTTGATCTCTTGAGTCAGCCAGACTTCCTGACTTATCAAGCATCTCCAGTAGTTTGAGATCTACCAACTTCCTAAGCAATTTGATCTCTCTCAGTCTCAGTAAGATCCACTTTCTAATTTGCCGACTTATTGAGGCTAGTCCGACCTCTGGACATGCGAAGGAATACAATAATTATCATAATGTGTGAAGGAACATAATGATTACAATGAAACTCTACAGATGCGTCCGGACTTCTTCACGAGAAGTGCTCTCTTAGAGGTGTACTATTTGAGTTTCTTTCTCCATATAAGACAAGAGGAAGGTGCTCTCTTAGATATCGGAAAGATTTCTTCGGATAATCATCTGTGACTGTGAGTCAGCTCTATTACAACGTCATCGCTCGCGATGTTACGTGACCTCTGCTGCTGCGTCATCGGCGAAATTTCTGTTATCACATCGATGACGTTGACCCAACGGTCGATAGGCGACCCGCCGCCATTGACGACCGACCAAGAGGAAATAAAGAAGCGGGCCCACGAGGTTCGGTTTGCTTGAGTTGGGATGGGATTTGGATTGGAGTGTCGGCGTCAGCGAGGAGATGGAACACTCCAACTACTACGTACGGTTTGTCGTTCGATTTCATGGGTCGGTCGCACGCACCTTTCAGAGACGCATAATATTATTGGCATAATAATCCGTTAAGATGACGAATCTATCTTTTTTTTAATATATGAGTTAATTACTCTCACAGAGTGATTTAGATGATTTCTAAACGGGAACTATCATAATGAAATTTAGAAATCTATTTTCAACATGTACAAAAGACCCTACTGATTGTCTTATCTTTCATACAATGGATTATTGGATTAGGATGAAACCCCCCTTCTAAATTGATTGGGACAGTACTGGAGGGGCTTCGGATGAGGTAATCACCTTTGTTATAATTTAGTACATGAGTTAATTGAAAAAAATTTACTAAAATTGGTCTTAGCAAAATCAAAGAGAAGACTAGCAGTGAAATGGTCTTCCCAATGCTAGCTATGAAAATGCAACGCAACGTCGACCAAATTAAAACTTTCAATTTGGATGGAAGCAGCATAAATAAGTTAAATTGGAAGGCAAGAGTAGTCGATGATCATGGTCACATTAGTTATCCAATTATTCACCTGCAGGTACTGGGCGAAGAATTAACATCCAGAAAGATAGAAGAAAAAAGAAAAATATGGATGGATTATTGTCTAATTGCCTGGAATATTATTGAAAGGTAATAAATCAAGTTTCAAGTCACTTTTAACACCATACATCAAAAGAAGTACATATTAGTATTAATTAATTCCACTAATTAAGCAAATTCCATCAACTTTTGCAGTATTATGATGCATCCACCCTGATTCTAGATGATGGTAATAAGGGCTAAAAACTGATTTCTTGGTTAAACTGTGTAAAAAGGTTAAGGCTCCAAAAGTATTGCATTAACATGGCCTGCATCAAATTTATGCCTTGTGAGCTTGAGGGTAGTAAAAGGAATATATGAAGAAATAGAGGCAAGTTTTGTAATACAAATGAGTAATACCAAAAGATCTGTTTTATTGATCAGTCCAGGAAATTATGGATTTCAACACCAATGTAGAGGGGAAACAAGAGACCTACATGTTAGCATGGAAATGATTACAAAATAACCAAGTACCACCTTGGATCCTCAACATTTCAGTTATACTCTGGTGACACTTCTAACGACAGTTCTTAATATTGCGTAGCAATCCAATTGTCCTAGGCAATGTGGCTAATACTTGCCCGAAATAAAGCATGATGAGGCAAGGTCTGAAATTATTAATACGTGCTGGAGTTTTGGCATGGTTAAACCTGCCAAGATGATTTTTATAATGTAAATTAAATAAGATTATCATTGATAATTTTAAATAGATAATCAAGATTATCATAACTCCCACTGAAACGCTCACTTAAAGCAAGCCGGTGTCTCTGGAGATGCCAAACGAGGGATCCACGCCGCCCAGTCCTCCAGTGGATGGAGTGGAGTTGGGTGTTGTGCCAGGCGTGCTCCATGTTGGTGTACTACTGCTTGATCGTGAGCCTGCACTGCAGCACTGGTGAAGAAATGACATGTAAAGAGAAAAATAAAATATACGACCAAAAGAACACGAGCAGTTTGCAATTGGGGAATACATTGAGAAACGGACAGTTTTCCACGCCAGAACTGGGGAAAATATTCCTGAACACATTTTTATTTAAGTATACGGCGTTTCCTTTCAAAGCAAACATCAAGAAAATGCAAGCTGAAAAGGATGATAGTACGTCAATTTATTTATCAACAACAAACGATTCCCATTATTTGAACTTGGACGACGCAGGTTTCTCTAAAAAGAGATGAACGATTCAGATTCTTTTCAAGGTACTAGGGCAGGTTTGATGTCCCAGATTGCCTTTGCGTACTCGCGAATCGTCCGGTCGCTGCTGAACTTGGAGGAGCCAGCTGTGTTCAAGATTGACATTTTTGTCCATCTCTGGAAAAATAAATGAACACAGCTTAGAACTATTAGCAAAACAGATATCACTGCAAAGAAAAACGAGAAGCAAGAACAGAAGAAATTTTCAGCAAAATAGGCAGGCACATCATGTGGACAAAGTGTTGAGAATTGTTAGATTGATGATTAATTACCTTTTGATCACGGTATGCTTCGTCAACTTTCTCTTGGCATTCAAGGTAACTGGGAAAGTCCTCGCCAACAAGAAAATAATCTGCACGACCAAATCCTTCATTCCCTTCTAAGGATCCTATAAGCTCGTCGTAGTTAAACATTCCAAATACACCACTTCGGACAAATTCCTTCACCTCCTCAAATCGTGGGTCTGGAATAAACTATAAGCAGGACGGGGCCAATAAACTTATTCAATTAGTCAAATATGGAAACATTTTAGTAGTTTACTAAAATAAAGAAGGCAAAAAGCAAGGTAACCCATATTTACTATTTAGATAAATACAAGTATAAAATGTTTTTTTTTTGTATAGTAGATTTTATAAATCTTAATTTAATTTATACAAACCAAATTTATAGAAAAATATATTTTAAAAAGGTTATAAGGATGTGTGGGATGTCCTTTGAGAATTTTCAAAAAATTAGTGCCCCTGTGATATTAATCAAAACATGGGGCATTTTTTTTTTAATTTTCCTAATGAAGAAAATACTCATACCTTTCCCTCTGCTCTTTTTTCCCGTAAACCGGCAATTTCATGAGCATGAGCACCAAAGAGGAAGAAGTTATCTTCTCCGACTTCTTCCCTTATCTCGACATTGGCTCCATCCAGAGTTCCAATTATAATGCAGCCATTCATTGCAAACTTCATGTTGCTAGTTCCACTTGCCTCCATGCCAGCCGTGCTATGAAACAGAAAACAAGGTTGTGCCCAATTGAGTTCAAGAAAATTGACAGAATCGAATAATAAATGACATTAAATTAACGTCTCCAATTCAATGTCGCTCATAATCTCTGACTGTCGCAAATGAGATTAAAAAATCTTGTATATAATGGTTTGGAGCTCGTGGCAAGAGTAGAAAGATCACAACATGAAGCTTATTTACCAAATGTAGTGCACATGTCGCAAAGAGAACTGGATCATGGGAGTAGAACTACCTGATATGTTGAGATAACTCACTGGCTGGAATGAGCTTCTCAGCAACGCTGACATTGTAGTCAGGAACAAACACAACCTGGAAATAAAACCAGTGTATAATTTCCCACAGTATAGAATTAATGGCAAAGGGAGATGTGATCAAGATTCAACAGACTGTTGCGTAAACATACCTTCAGTAAATCTCCAATATCTGGATCATGATTTATTGTGAACGCAACATCTGTGATGAACTTAACTATTCTCTTAGCTTGAACATATGTAGCAAAAGCTTTCCCACCAAATATACAGACCCTAGGTGCGAAACTGGATAATCTCTCTTCTGCACTCATTTCTTTCATTTTCTTATAACGGTAGACAATTCCTAGGATATTCAATAGTTGACGCTTATATTCATGAATCCGCTTCACCTGATAAGAAATCAAGCAAGCCTTGTAATCTAAGGATTCAAAAAAGCTTGAAATTACAGATTTTTTTTTTTCATATGTATAACCTGAATATCAAACATAGAATTTGGGCTGACTATGTATCCTGTTTTCTCTTTTATAAATGAAGCAACTTTCATTTTGTTGTTTCTTTTAACCTCTCTCCATTCCAAATGGAGGTCCTCATTGTCAGCAAACTGTCAAGATTTGTATACATATGTTAGAGAATACAAAGAAAATGATAATGATAGTTAAAAAAGTTAATGTAAGGCCCTAGAAATAAGACAAAAATATATCAGACCATTTCTTAATTTTGCTATGATCCACCATGTGAAGGAAAAAAAAACTATTTTTCTAAGAATTAATGATTGATGAATTTGTCCAAATAGCTTGATATTAAAATGTAAAACAAGAACAAAGACAGATCTGAGAGTTTGCACTCTGCAGAACATGACAAGTTACCAAGAAGGGAACAGAAGGTTGAAGCAAAAAAGTTACAATAAGTACAGGATGACTAAAGGTATTTTAGTTGATCATGCAACTATGCTATCGCCATCTACCAGGAAGAAAAATAGATCCTGATGGTAAAGATGATGCACATGAATTTTTATTCTACAAAACAGACAAGCATGACGGTATAGATACAATCTAGTTAACTTCTCCAGCTGTCACCAATCCAAAATAGTTAATTGATATAAGAGTTTGATATAAGCATGAAAAATACATGTCTAGTTAATAATAAATCATCACAAAATCAGTGGAGGGTTGAATAAAATAAAGCTAAATTTTAGAGAAGCCAGACCATTAGTTACCTTCCTAAGTTCTGCTAGCTTCTCTGTGTTGAGAACCCATTCATCTGTACCAATCCACTTAGTCAATATGCCGCTCAATTCAGGATTGCAAAAACGAATCCAACGACGAGGAGTTACACCATTTGTCTTATTCTGAAATTTTTCTGGCCATAACTGCAAGATGATAATACTCATTATGCAATCACTTGCATGCACATTAGATTAAACTAGATTGAATTAAGCTGATTTTGCATCATGTAAGAACTAAAATAACATTTACATTATATACTATTTACCTTGTAGAAGTTCTGGAAGACATCCTGCTTAACTATGTCACTGTGTATTTCAGCAACTCCATTCACTGCATGGCCGCCGACAACACAGAGATTTGCCATGCGAACCATTTTAGGTAATTTTGGATTTGATTTCAAAAAGGTTTCTTCTTCTTCTTCTTCTTCTTCTTCTTCTTCTCCTTCTTCTTCTTCTTCATCTCCTTCTTCATCTTCTTTTTCTTCTTCTCCTTCTCCAGGAATTTCTTCCTCTGCTTCAATTTTTTTAGACAAATCTGCTTTTGTCTGAGCTTTGTCAGAAAGTTTTTCACTAGATTCTACTTTATTGTCCAGAACACTGGAAGGTTTTAAATTTTCCACTTGAGGCTTTTTCTCAGATTGAAGGGGAGCAGCAGGAGTCTCTACCAAAGTCTTTTTCAGGCTCCCTTTTCTGGTCTCCTTTGGTTTTTCAAACAATTTCTGAACTGAATCTGGATAGTCAACATTGTCCAAAATTCTCATATCTTTGAGTTTCTTCTCCAAAAGCTCAAGATCTTCCTTTCCATGATCCAAAATTATGTCATTAAGCAGCTGTTTATATCAATGAAAAAATGATTAAATGGGGATTATCTAGTGCGAAATTACACGACAAATTATAGGCAAACCAAACTGAACCTCATTATCTATCTCCTCTATGATCTCCACATGTCGTGGAAGTAGTTTCTGCATCAACTCCAAACTCCACTTCTCTAAAGCTTCTGGAAGAACTGTATGGTTTGTATATGCAACAGTTCTAGAAAATGCAAGTGGAAATCAGAATGCAATTTATAAAAAAAAATGGCTTTGTAAGCAATAATTAGCATCACATGATAGTGGAAGCAAGAAATATCAGTGATTAACTCTAGCATCTGAATCAAAAAGAGAAGAATTAATCTAGCTGGAAAATTGCATTTTATAGAAAGCATTTTAGGTAACAAGAAAAAGAACCTTAAGAAACATGACTTACAAAAGAGTCATTTCAAAAGAAGGTAATAAAGGAGTTCAAAATTGAGCAAAAATGATTTTGCCTTCCTTTTAGCATGTAGAACACGTTACTAGAAGCAAGGGTTGAAATTCCAGTCCATACTAATACTCCATACAGGGCAAGCACAATTTTAAAACTATACTGTGCTGGCTAACTGCATGGGCTGGCGGTACAAATCAGCTCTGCCAGTTAGGTACCAAACAAGTTTCAACAGATCTAATCCCTTACCGTAACGGATATCTGATCTGTTCAAACTAAAAAACAACCAAACTCAGAACTTTTGATTTGGTTTAATCTTTATTAATAAAAAAGTTTGGTTCAGTTCTTGAAAATATTTTAGAAGCAGAGAAATAAAATCATGATATACAGAACTGAAAGAAAACACAGGCAAATACCTCTGAGTGATTTTCCAGGCCTGATCCCAGCTTAATCCTTTTGCATCAATCAGTATCCTCATTAACTCAGGGATGCATAGAGTAGGGTGAGTATCATTCATTTGGACTGCAACCTTATCAGGAAATTCTTCCCAATTAATAGAACTTCCAGATCTCCTCTCGAACCGCACAATAATATCTTGAAGAGAGGCTGAACAAAGTGTGTATTGTTGTTTCAACCGAAGAATTTTACCCTCTATAGAATCATCTCCAGGATACAATATAAAGCATATCTGCATCAGGCAGATTCTTGATCAGTAGATATTTGTTTAATGTATTAGGCATCATTTAAAAGTATCAAACACAGTAAGAACCGAAGCATCCTTTAGAAATCAATTAAAATATAAAAGGAAGGGTAGGAACACAAGCAAGATCTGAATAACACATCCTTTCAATATCAAGAATCGTTATCTTCAAAAATCATGCATTAGAAACCTGTATGCTAACAAAGAGGCATCTTGACAAGTATCTCCGGGAAAGTAATCATAAGCTATATGCACCTGTACTTCACCATGCTTTAATTAACAAAAGCACACTAGTATACTAAAAATTGTTCCTCTACAAAACATTCCTTTGTGATTAAAATGCTAATATTAACTAATACTGACTCAGCTCAGGTGGAGAAACTATGTAAACAAGGACATAGAAGCTCTTCAAGAAGCTAATTGAGTAGTCTTAAAAATGAATATCATGAATAAATTGTTCAATAAAAGTTCACCTTCTTCATTTGAAAACATATGCATCCAAAGACTACTTGAATAGTATCCTAAACTTGATCATTATGCATGGAAAATTGTTACATGAATAGCAATTTAGAAATTTAGAGATCTGTTAATGATATGATAGACTGGAAACCTTTTCGGCATTTGCATGTGCCTCAGATGCTTTGGCATGTTCTCCACAATTAAAAGCTTCCAAATCAAAGTGTTCTGATGGCACTTTCGTCGACCAGAGACGCAAGTTAATTGTGGTTTTAGTCTTGTATCCCGGAATTGGTATGTCATGGGCAATAGCTTCAATATTTTCCCCACCAATCCAATGCTTCTTTCCATCTGAGCCAATAACCACCTTCCCATAAAACTTTACAGGATATGAAACATCATATCGAACAATTTCCCAGGGATTTCCCATCTGTAGCAAAAATATTTTATCAGTGGAAAAATCACTAGGATTTATAACAAATTATAGAATGAAATCAAATGACAACCATAATGAAGTGAATCAGATGACATAAAAGCAAGTTTAGGAGACATACCTCAAGCCAGTTTTCTGCCACTTCCTCCTGTCCATCTTTTGTGATATTCTGTTTGAACAAGCCGTATCTGTAACGAAGCCCATATCCCCAGGCAGGATAATTCAAAGTTGCCAAGGAATCCAAAAAACATGAGGCTAGACGTCCTAGACCACCATTCCCAAGTGCAGCATCTGGTTCCTGGATAAGATTATTGAACGGAGCCAAGAAGCCATGAAATTATAATGTAGAAATAAGAGAGACTCAATACACATTTATTGTAAAGAGAGTAAACATAGCCCCTTGAAATCAGCTCCCATGGCAATGATATGTATAATAGGAAAAGAAAATCACTATGTGCCAATATGACGTTGATGAGAAAATACAGGCCTTAAAGCGAGAATAATAAAATCGCTTGTAGGACTGCTGTGATCTATTTCGAAAAAAAAAAGAAGAGTAGAGAAATTTGTCTGACCTTCTCGGAAACATTCTCAAGCTTGTGCCCTAGCTGCCTCAATGCTTCCGCATATGGGCCGGTTAGCTCCAAATTACCGATTGCATTTAATAATGCTCTTCCCTAAAGTTGTCAATAAGGGATAACAAGAATAAGTAGCATGGAAATACAAGTTGAATTTTTTACGATACTAGCAGTGAAATCATTGAACCTGAAGAAATTCCATTGAAAGATAGTAAGCCTGTTTCACATTCATCTTTTCATAGTACTCATAAGTCGCGTTCCAATTTATTATTAATGCATCAACAACACTTTGCGCTGTAGCAAAGTAAGTCTTGGAGAGATCAAAACTCTCCGGAGAGAATAAGGGAGTGAAATCGGTATGATACTGTATACTTGACGCTATAGCTGAGGCATCATCTGCAATCGATTTCATGAAACCTGGTGCACCGACAAGATAAATTCAACAGTTCATAAAGCTCACATAACAAAACAAAACAAAACAAAAAAATCAGCAATGTCGCAGTATAAGATGTAAAACAGAAGGGAAAAAGAAAAGCTAATCGGAACTAGTAGATCGAAGGCCGGACAAGATATTTTACCACCACTAGTGACAGAATGCTTGCTCTCCCGGTCGCTGGAAACGCTCCTCACGGAAATAGGTCTTCCGAGGAAGCGGCTGCCGAACCCTCTACCGATCCCTCCGGAGAAGACGACCGGGACGACGAAGGTCGTGGATGAATGGAAAAATGGCGATCTCGGAATGCATCCTACCCGAGAGAAGGAGGCGGATCGAGAAGGGATCGACGAAGACGCCATCTCACCTGGCGAGGAGACCGTCGCTCTTCGGGAACGAAGGGATGAATGAGAAGCGAGGGAGAGAGAGAGCGATCAAAATATCCTCCGGTCCTATCGCTTTCTCTCACTCCGTGACCGTTTTGTCTTGTAGCGGAGTGGCCGTTTCGGTGGCTTATATAGTTGAGGGTCTT
Organism: Curcuma caesia; assembly: GCA_037834155.1. Classification (NCBI taxonomy): domain Eukaryota; kingdom Viridiplantae; phylum Streptophyta; class Magnoliopsida; order Zingiberales; family Zingiberaceae; genus Curcuma; species Curcuma caesia. Next base: position 616 of record JBBMKF010473713.1, on the reverse strand, counting down.
GAGCAATGCAAATTTCCATAATCCTCCTTATCGTTTACCGGATTTGCACACAAAGGCGCTTTTCCACCGCACACGTTAACTTCTTTAATTGATTGCCTGCACGGGCTGGAAAGTGCATCCCACACGGACGGCCGACGGAGGAGACGCGTGGATCCTTCGAGGGCCCACGGCCCGGGATGGCGACCATTTTGCAATCTGTCTTGTAGCATGGCAAGCTGATCCGGTCCAACGGCCAGGCGCAATTGCACGCATCGTTGTTGGGGAACGAGCCATATGAACCGTTCATTTTCAGGTCCCTTGACCAAATATTCACCACAGCCACCTCCCTTCGTCTAGGATTTTTTGTCGACATTTTATTGATTCATAATTTTTATAATATTTAAATCATATATTATATATTATTTTTTTGGATATTTTACTGAATTCCAGGTGGTTTACTTAATTATTATATACTGTTTAGGGGTGTAATCGAATCGAGCCAAGCCGAACAGTAAAAGACTCGAGCTTGAGCTCGATTCGTTTTTCCTAAGCTCGAGTTTGGCTCGAGTTCGATTCGAGCTTTAATTCTTAAGCTCGAGCTCGGCTCGTAATGAAATTAAATAGTTCGCGAACGGCT
>JBBMKF010473703.1:0-10321 GCA_037834155.1 Curcuma caesia | reverse complement strand
AGGCAAGATCTGTCTGGCGAGCTCTGCAGGGGCCTAGAGTAGAGGTAGAAGAGAGAAGGTTCAATCCCGTCTAATCTCATAGCAACCTATTTATTGCACGTAGCTTTCACTATCTTATGTAAAAAGATGGAATCCATCACTTTAGCGGCCCCACACGATCGGTCCCACGACCATCTATGAGGAGGTAAATCGAGAAACTGCAGTTGGTCACGACGCAGGAGGATATTGCTTGGCTTCGTCAGGATTCGAACCATTGCCCTCTTCTACAAGTCTGCTGCGTCATAACCAAATCAACTATGCCTCAAGGGCATAGCTTCCACTGTCACTTCGTACTTGCATTGCATAGGCTAGTTCTTCCCTTCTTTCCTTTCGCATATGTTCTTCTCTTGAACTCAGATGGGACTACCCACAAAGACCTATTACTATTATTGGATTCACTTTCACTCAAAGACCTATTATTATTATAAATAAATCATTAATTAAGAAATTTTATTTCTTCATATTTTTTTCTAATCTAATTATTTTTTTAATATGATATCAGAATTATTATTATTATTTTTTTCTAATAGTGATTTTTGTTATCTTCGTAGTAAGTAGATATATTATTTCTTCTCTTCTTATATCATCATTTTTTTCTTATTCTCTCTTTTATTTTATCTTTTTTACTTTTATTTTTCGAATACTCAAAGTAGATATCAAATTTGTCTTAGAATTGGACATATTGATACTCAATGTTCTAAATGATTTCACATAAATTTTATTTGTGGTCTCACAATTTTAAGATAATCAACTGTTTCACTAATTTATCCTAAAGTGCTCTCGTTCGTGTCTATTTTTAATAAACCATCTGAGTTTTTATCTAGTAAATGGTATATTGACACTAGAGTAACTCATTATGTCACATCAGATTATAATATTCTTATAGAAGTAATACCATATTATGACTCAGATACGGTGCAAGTAGACAATGATTCAGATTTGCAAATTACTAATTTTAGAAACACATATATTCATTTATCTGATTATAATTTTTACATGCGTAATATCTTTCACATCCCATCTATTATTAAAAATTTACTCTCCGTACGTTACTTTTATCTTGATAATGATGTTATTTTTGAATTTCATCCTAATCATTAGCTTATAAAAAAATAGAGGAACAAATACTATTTTATTTTATGAGGAATCAAATATATATGACATCTATTATCTTCAAAATTCTTCAATCAAAGTTTTCATTAGTGAACATACAAATAAATCAGCTTAGCACGTTCGATTTGGTCATCTTTTTTTTTCGCATTTTTCAGTCGATCATCAATAGATATGATTTATCTACTTCCTTTACCTTCTCTCCATCTCATTTATGTAGAATCTACATGGAATCTAAAAGTCATAAGTTACTTTTCTTTTCATCTAATCATGTTTCTAATCTTCCACTTGAATTAATTCATTTAGATGTTAGAGCCCTGCACTTATCTTGTATAACCGAGGTTTCCTATAATATATTACCTTCATTGATCATTTTAATAAATATACTTGGCGATATCCTATGAGAAGAAAATCTGATTTATTTGACATATTCTGTTGTTTAAAAAAAATTGAATGATATTTTAATCGTAAAATACTCTCTCTTCATTCTGATTGGAGAGACGAATATTAAGTTCTTTATCGTTATCTTATCTTTTATGGAATTGTTCATCGAATCTCTTGCTCTCATACTTTATAGCAAAATATCTCTGCTGAGAGAAAACACAGACATATTATTGAAACTGCCTTAGCTCTTTTCCATCATGCATTAGTTCCGCGTAAACTTTGGGATGAAGCTATTTGCACTGTAATATATCTCATAAATTGACTTCCTATCCCATTGCTCAATTATGAGTGCCCTTTGAAAAAATTTTATAATCAAACTCCTGATTATATTTTTCTTTAAATTTTTAATTGTGTGTGTTATCCGTGGTTACGCCCCTACTCTAAACACAAACTTGATTCTCGTTCACTATAATATATTTTCCTTAGTTATAGTAATTACATCATGAGTATCGTTGCTTGCATATACCAACAGGACAAATATATATTTCAAGGTATGTTACTTTTGATGAGTCTTTATTCCTTTTTTCGACAGCCTCTTCAATTTCTCCTCTAGATACAAGTGACACCTTCTTAATGCCACCTAACATTGTAGGAAGTGATGACATCTTCGATCCTGCTTCGAAGCTCTCTAATAATACCTTTATGTCATCGGAATCACCTCAAGTTACTGCTCCGACAAGAGCAAGACACACTAACAATATCAGAAGGGACAATATGTTGGACCCTGTTTCGTGTTCAATCTCAAAAGCCTCACCAGCCAGAGATAATATGATTTATGGCTTTGGATCCTCAAATAATACAAGTTCATCATCAAAATTACCATGTCACCCACTTTCTCATCGCCATCAATAAGTGATTCAAATGATAGTGCTCTTCGTCATATGCTTCCCTTAAGTGACATCTATGCACGTTGTCCACTAATGACAACCTAATATCCCTTTTCACGAGCTTTAGTGGTCTCTTTAAAATCTATTGAACCAACTTATTTTTTCATAAGCGAACAAGGATCTGAATTAGCGTAGTGCAATGACTACAGAATTTGATACACTTCTTCGCAATGGAACATAGAGTCTAGTTTTGCACACTCACTCCATGAATGTTGTGGGTTTTAAATGAGTATTCTGCCTTAAGCATCAAGCTGATGATTCTCTTGAATAGTACAAAGCTCGAATTGTAGTCAAAGGATTTAGTCAACAATCAGATATTGACTTTCATGACATTTTTAACTCAGTTATCAAAATTATTTCTGTCAGATTATTGTTATCAATACTTGTTAGTTCTAATTTGTCTGTATGACACTTGGCCATTTCTAATATTTTTCTTCATAGTCATCTTGAGAAAACTATATTTATGTAGCATTCACTTGAGTTTATCCATCCATAATTTTCATCTCATGTATGTCAGTTTAAGAAATTCATATATGATTTTCGACAAGCTCCTTGCACATGATTTCATCGATTATCTAATTGGTTACGAGTTCAAGGATTTTCTAGATCAAAGACACTCTTCTCTATTCTACAAATATAATGATGAATCTATGATGTTTTTTTCTTATTTATGTGGATGACATTTTAATAATCAGCAATGATCAAGAGGGCATCACAATTCTATTAAGTCTTGTCACTCAAGACTTTCCTATTCGAAATTTGGATAATGCTCGTTTTTTCTTGGTATTGAACTTATCCCGCATGATGAAAGTTGTTTTCTCTCTCAAAGCATATACATTAATGGACTTTTCCAAAGAGCTAAAATGAATAGAACACATTCAGTCTCCACATCAATTGATATGAACAACTTCTCCACAACTCCATCCTCTCTTGCTATGTATTATCCTCAAATTTATCGAAGTATTACTGGAGACTTACAATATATCACTATCACACGACTTGATATTACCTTTGCAGTAAATTGTATTTGTCAATTTATGTATGCTCCAATTGAACAAAATTGGAATAATATGAAAAGAATGCCTTGTTATCTCAAAGGTATTATTCTACATTCTATATCGTCAATCTTCTAGAAACTTACATGCCTATAACAATGCGGATTGGGCAAGCTCTCTTGAAGAAAGACATTCTAATAGTGGGTATGCAAAATTTCTTGAGCGAAATCTTATCTCATGGAATTCGAGAAAACAATCTACAGTATCTCGTTCAAGCACTAAGGCTTGAATATAAAACTATAGCTAATACAATGTCTGAAATTATTGGCTTCAATCGCTTCTTTCATAACTTCATCTTGCATCCAATGTTGCATCAAAAATTTGATGTGACAATATTAGAGCGACATATCTTATAGCAAATCTAATTTTTTATGCTCGTACAAACTATGTAGAAATTAATTTTCATTTTGTTTGAGAACATGTGGATACTCAATAGTTTTTTATCTCTTATATATTTCTACGGAAGATCAACTGCTGATATCTTTATTAAGTCATTATTCAGATAAAGAAATTGTTGAAAAGAATGTTGCAGGCGGTCATGACAAAGAAATTGTAGAAGTGGGCATCCTCAGAGCAACCCAACTAGGAAGGACAGTCTCAACCATCTCTTCCAATTTTTTGACTTAAAATCCTCTCCCAAGGAGGATGAGGAGGCCCAACTTGTCCGAAGTAGCAGCAATGATCTATCGCTCCTTGAGGAGCTAGAGACTCAGAGGTTGTCCTTGTAGCACCCCAGTCAGATCAACTTCCGAGCCCCTATTTAGATTTGATCACATTTCGAAATCAACAGTTCAAGGTTTCAGAACTATCGATTCGATGGTTCTTGATAGGTCAACTCTTAACCTTAACCGTTCAAGACGGTTACGATTTACGGTTCAAAACCGCTGATTCACGGTTTAGTATTATTGATTTACAGTTCAATTCACGGTTTGCCACCGTTCAATATTATTATATTAAAAAATTTTAATTATAAATTCATAAAAAATAAAAATAAAAAAGGATTTATATTTATTTAAGTTGTCTATGTACCCCCTTAGAGTGTAGGGGAGTTAAAGCTCATGTAGTTCTTAACTTTAACCATTTACGATTCATGATTCGGAACCGCCGGTTCATGGTTCAAAAATACCAATTTATGGTTGGGTTTACAGTTCGCCACTATTCAATATTATTATAATAAAAAATTTAATTATAAATTCATAAAAAAAAAGTTTATACTTATTTAAGTTATCTATGTATTCCCTTAGGGTATATGAGAATAAAGTCAATGTAGTTCTCTTATCTTTTTTTCATTTTATTTTAAGAAATAACATTGCTACTCACTTTTGTTTTCGTTTTCTAGTATTTATTACTTAGGTATCAAATTCTTCGACTTTGTCATCTGAAATTTGCATTCTTTGGATTATTTTTTCGGTTCTGGTTCAATTGTCAAGCAATACTTGGATTATTTCTACACTAAGAGGCCGGTGTCTACATGTACAAACACCTTGGTCTCAGGTCGGTGTATTCTTGACTAGACACCCTCATTCCGAGGGCCGGAATGTTCCACAGTGATTATTCTCCTATTGGCACTTCGAATGTTAGTATAGCTTGACATCCAAATAAAGACTTCAACAGTGGGTCAGGCTGTAACCCCAACCAAGCTCTGGTCTTATTCTCACCTGTGGCTCACTCGGTTTCCCTTAACCTCAATCATGACCCATCCTATGTTCTTGAGAATACTTTAGCTAGGAATACTAAGAGATAGCACACATCAGTACAAATACACAGACACTTAGACACTTTCTGAACAAAATGAAGTTTTCTATTCTCTTCTGAGACTGGCTTAGTCAGCCTTCTCTAGGTCCGAGTCACCTTTCTCGAAGTTCGACAGATTGTTCCAGACTTTCTTCGCATCTAAAAAGCTAAGGTCGCTTCCCCGAGCGATGAGTTTGGACTTGATGAATTGATGAATGGCTCCATTAAATCCATGCTTAAGCATCTTGCTTGACCACTGGCCAACAGGTCGTAGAACTTTGCTGATGCCAAGAATGCTCGCTTCTGTTCTGCTTGCCGAACCTACTCACTAGCTCAGTAGTTTGCCAGTTCTGCCTTAGCCGCCTCTAGTGCTGCCCGAGTCACCCCTAGCTCGAGGATCAGTTTAGCCTCTTTCTCCCTCACCTTGGCTAGCAGTAGCTTTGACTGTTCTTTATCTAAAGCTGCAACATGGGGGTCAACCTGCAGTTGTATATATTGGCCCTCGAGGGTTGCTAGCCTCACGTCTCGCGATGCCAACGCGTGTTCCGCACGAAGCAACTCCTCTCGGGCCTGTTGAGTCTTTTCTATAGAGGTTTTGGCAGTAGTTTGTGCTTGGGCCAACTCTTGCTCTAGCCTGTTGATTTTTTCCGAATGATTCTTGGTTCTCTAGCATCATTTCTCCAATTCTAGCATTGAATGGAATGTTGGGTCTCTTACTAGGGGTTTTCGGCGATCATGGAATCGAAAAAGAAAGGGAAAAATAGCAAATAAGACTGACAAAAGGAAAGCTAAACTTATGACAATGAAGGGAAGGAGAAGGCAGTAGAGGAAGTAGATGTCGTAGAATATTGAAACTAGAATGGGGAAGACAACGACCTTGTGTAAAAACTCCTTTTATACTCTTACCTCGGTGCATAGTAGGGCTATCGTGTCATCTAGAGGGACCGTCAGATATGTGTGGCTACATCGTAGCAGTCGAGTGGCGTCGTCAGATACACCAATCAGATCGTCGCAGCCTTTCCCTCGTTTAAATTGTATCAATAAACCTATCCTTCGATCTTCGCAAGCAGTTTGAACACGACCATAGGATGTCGGAGGTAGACACGTGGCATAACATCATCCAATCTGACCGTACGGTCCTTGAAGCAAACCCGCACACCTTCACCATTAATCCAATGGGAAGGGCTCGATGATCGAGGCAGATATTGCATCGTCGTGATCATCTCGAGAAACGATATGTGATCTCGCGTATCGACTTCATTAATGCCATCCCTCACCTCAACAGAACCTAAAACGGTGGGGATGCATTCGACCCAGTGTAGTCCAGTCAGTCGGTACACATCTCCTTCAACTAGACTTAAAAGGGAAGACTTGTGATGTGGCGGATTCTGATTGTTCCTACGTAACACTTATAATCAATAGATAAGCTGACGTGTCGAGTCAAAAATCAATAGTCAACAGTCAACAGAGAATGAACCTCACTCGAAGACTCATCTTTACACCATCTCGGCCACCCAGTTACTTGGCTACTCGGTATCTTGGCCACCCGGTTACTCAGTCTCTTGGCCACTTGGTCTCTCAGCCACTCGGTTTCTTGATATCTTGACCACCCGATTACTCGGCCACTCGGTCTCTTGGCCATTCGGTCCCTCAGCATCTCAGCATCTCAGTCTCTCGGCATCTCAGTCACTCTGCATCTCGTACTTTCGGCCTCTTAGTCACTCGGTCCCTCGACTTCTTAGCATCTTGGCATGTCAATGTCTAGGCTTAGCACACCACCTCTTGCCTAACTCAGAGGATGTATGAACTCTTGAAGCATGTAACAACTTACAAAGTATAAAAAGGATGCGGTTATGAGATTGTCTCGGATGCCTTCGTATATACGCGTAATGCTAAAAAAAAGTCGAAATATTCAGTGACTGCCACCTGACAGCTTAATGAAAAGGGAACGGTTATGAGATTGTCAGGCTTGGTCCTCTTAAATACCCTCGCATTTGCGTATACGACCAATAGTTGTCAGATCTTGGTTCCTTTGAACCCTTCGTAAAGATGCCCCCTCGAGTTGATGTGGAGGTGCTTTCCATATGAGTATATAAATTCTCGAAAAGGTATGAAAATAGGGGAGGAATTTTCTCAAAACTGCTTCTCCTACTTCTTCTTTCTTTAAGGAAAATATTCTCCTTATTCAAGGGATTTTAACTTGAGTGTCGGAGTGGTTTGCTAGAACTTTCTGGTTTCAATCTAACCTCTTTTCTGAGTTTATTTTCAGGACCCTTCACCCACTTGAGCAAAACTTCATGTGCGTCAAATCACTTATTGATTAATGGCTTGACTGTTCAGGACATCCGACCGGAACAGTCGGAGACAACCTCCAACATCTTTCTTTTGACGTTTCCCTTATTTGAGCTGTCAAACGGGTCAACCCATGGCGGGATGGGTCACCCCACTGAAAACCGTCATATGGCGGGATGAGGCGGGCCGATCCACCAATTTAGCGGGTTGGAAAATCTCTAACCCAACCCAACCCAAGGCGGGTTGCGGGTTAGGCAGGCTAACCCACGGACCTATCAAAAATTTAAAAAATATTAAATATATTAAAAATTTTAAGTTTGAATTATAGTTTAAATTGGTCAATTTGAAATTCTTAAGCTTAAACTGTGATTTAGACGGATCAAGCCTACTAATCCATTAAATTTTCTACTTTAATTTTAAAATTTAAAATAAATAAATAAATTTTCCTTTCTCAATCCACGAGCCAATCCAAGCGGATCGCGAGCCAACCCACACGGGTCACGGGCTTAGGCGGGCCAATCCATTTGAACTCATCTTAAAATGGATTGATAAAATTTTAATCCAACCTGTCTAAATTATTTGATGGGATAAGTCAATCCAACGGACCCAACTCAAATTGATGACTATACCCTTTACCTCCACATCCAACTCAACGGTCGGCTCCGATATCCAGTCGACTTGGCATCATCTCATCCTGTACACCAACAATCAACTCGGCATCTGTTTTTTTTTTCAGCATCACGTACGATTGAAACCACTAATTAAAATTGTTGATTAAATATAAAAACATCATGGTTTTTTTATTACCGCGAGGCGTTTCTGGAAACATCTGATGGATGACATATTTTGTATACCTATATAATAATGCTCCTCCTTATAATATTAATATTCCTTTACTAATTAAAAATGTTTGGTTCATCTTCATTGGCGATTAGATCACTAGACCGGTGATCATATGCCTATCTTCATCTTTTCAGTAAACTATAATCCTTTATATCCATGACTTGTAGAAGAAAAGGATGATGAACCAATAGAATTTTGATGAAGTTGAGATAAGTCAATTATAATTTTTTGATTTATCTTTTCATAAATAATTGTGAGATCGATCATATGATATTATTGAGGTGATAGATTCCAAAATTGAAGGATCATGAGCCAATAATATCTTTGGCAGGAAAAAGACGAAACTTATGAGATTTAGTCCATGCATCTCACGCAGTTCAACAACAACAAATAAAAAAGAAGCTAGGAAATATTAAATAAAGACTAGAAAAGCATTGCTCATCGTGTCGATTGGGAGCAGCAACACATGGACTGGCTCTAATTACTGAGTTATTTAGGACAAGTTAAATAATTCCCATGCATGCTGCAATTTTTCGCACCAGTAGCAGCACAAGAATATGGCACCTTCCCCGTTTGTGCTCATCTCTCATGTGACTATCATCTCGGATCATGTCACTGAAATATATATTTTCAAAGTACTGTTTTTGTCAAAACATCTTCTAGATCATCTTAATATAATGATCTTTTAGTGAATAAAATCAATATAATAAATGGTCTTTTGGGATCACCATTAAATAATACAATAGTGATCTCATATTATCATTTAAACTAACTACTTGTTGATATTCTTGCATGTTCAAAACACTTTTATGATTTTATTGTCTTGAAAATCAAAAGGTAAAAGCATAAATAAACACCTTGGAGTATTATAAACACGGCCGTTGACAGTCTTGTTTGCCATTTTGATCGTTCAAAAGGTCATTAAAGTGTATCAAATAAAAATATATTGATGGTCCTCTAGTGGTCAAAATGACAATAGAAGAGTAACATTACATTTATAGTTCTCTCAAAAATTTATTCACAGCCTTATTATTATTTTAACCACTAGAAATGTTATCCAGACATCTTAATTCATTCGCAATATAAAACCATTGTTATGTTCATGATGCTCCCAAAAATTCTTTTATGCATTTATTTATTTTTTATTTTGACTACATAATAAATTTTTATGATCAAAATAATAATATAAAACCATCATTACAGTTATAGTGCTCAGAATATTATTTAAAGGTCATTTAAGTACCATCAAAGATCAAAACACTTTAATTATCTTTTAGAATGGTAGTACAAGACTAGCATTGAGTTCATCTTGGTCATAAGAGTCTGTTGATGTCTTTACTTTTTTTAAAAAAAATTGAGCACTCAAGTGGAGTTTAAAGTATTTTGAAAAAAATATAGAAGATCTTTAATGGTCAAAATAATAAAATAATACAACCATTAGAATTATCACACTCTTATTAATTTTGAGCAGCCTTAATTTAAGACCATCAATATATTTTAAAATTGTGAGACTATTTTAGAAATAATAATGTGTTAATTCCCTGTGGTAACTTTAAATTTTTGGTGTATATATCCTTTAACAAATTCCAAACTTTGAGTGCTCTCCCTGCTAAAGTTTTGAAAAGAAAAAGAAAAAGAATGATCACATCTCCTTATTGCTACTATACCATTACTATAGAGAAATTTGATATCCTGCGCGACTTATCCCGCATGATCTGTGTGTGACACCTTCAATCCATCGCCACTGCCGCCGCTGTTGCCGTCCCATCCGACCACCGCCGTCCGTCGTCCGCCACCTCAGGCGCGATCAACGCGTCACTTGCCGACGCTCCGTCCGACGGCGGATTTCGACCGCAATTTGGTTGAAATCCGACGAATTTGATCGGAAACGCGGCCAACAGTGGCAGTCTCCGATCG
>JBBMKF010473693.1:0-10324 GCA_037834155.1 Curcuma caesia | reverse complement strand
AGCATCCATCGAGGTCTGGAGCGACCCAGACTATGATGAGGGAAGTTATGAAGACTCGTCTCCACAGCAACCAGTCTAAGGAACATTTTTGTTCCTTACATTCGAAAGGTCATGATGGTTAGAATTCATTTAAAAAGATTCAACTGTTCAAGTTTAAGGAACGGTCACATTCATAAATTAAGGGGGCTTCAGTTAATGAAGAGGTCGATTCCTTTTTCTTTATAAAACATATTTACTTCTTCAATCAAAGGTATGTAATCAATCAAAGGTATGTAATCTCTAAGATCCCATCAACATTTCATATTCTTTGTACTACTCTGATTTGAGTGTCGGAAGAGCAATACTAAAATACATCTTGACTCCCCTTCTAACCTCTTGTTAAGTCTTTTTATAGGTGACTAATTAACTTCCTAGTAGTTGACTCGTTCAACCGATTTAACGTTACAGAACTGTTGCATTATAAAAATCAACTGTACATGATCTATCAAAGATTTGACCTACCCTCGTATTCAAATCAGAACAGAACAGGAGCCATAACTTTAACTAACATTTTACATAACAAAATTTTATATTAAATATATGAGCTATACACCAAATTGATTAATCTTCATAAGAATTTTTCTTTCCTTCTGTAAAAAAAGATGGAATCCGTCACCTCAGTGGCTCCACATGATCAACTTCACGATCATCTATGAGAAAGTAAATTGAGAAATTATAATTAACCACGATGGCATAAGAACTCTTCACTAGCATAACAAAATGAGTCCAATAACTGTCATCATCGATCGTGCCTGACACAAAGTCCATGATGTCATGTGTCAGATTGGACCCGACATGCCAATTTAACAAGTGGGCCTTAGGTCGTGCTTGACTTAATAACCCATTTTGGTATCTCTATTTCTAGCACTAAAGTCGGAGGGTTAAGACTATCCAACACTGGAACCACGATGTCCATGACGGCTAAATGTAAGACCACAAGCTTCCATTATATTATATCATATTAAAATATTTAAAAACATTAATAATTATTTACTAACAAAAAGAATTTTACAAAAAAAACATTAATAAAAATTAAATTTTATCTCCATGTGAAGAAATGTACTGTTAAAACGGTGGTATGCTTACACTATTGTTGGTGCTCATGCAACGATTTATGAAAATTATGGAGAGACATTATTATAAAATAACTAATATAATTATAAAGATTAATGAGAAAATTTAAAGGATTATGAGTTTCATGAATGAGAGAATGGGTTGAGATTTAGAATATGAGAATCAAAGTTGTTTTGATGAGGGATGAGATTACATATTTATAAAAAAAAAATTTTAGGATTCCTTTAGAATTTTTTAGGACCAATTTGTTAAATTTTGATAAATGTTATTCGAAGTATCATAAATTAGAGGTTATTGATAATTATGGCTCATAGTGGCTCCACTCGACGACTAAGCTCAATACGTGAGTAGTATCAGATCACCCACTCTCAAGCCTTGCTTGGCCCAACACACAAATTATGACGACTCCGTTTAAGAGCGTAAATGAACTAATTCGAAGTTAATTATATTTAAATTTATTTATTTATTTTATTGAATTTATTCAAGTTCTTGGTTAAAATTTTTTATCCAACTTAGTTAAGTTAGGATTTTTTTTTTAAAATCAAACTCTTCTTCTGTAAAAAGTGGAATTCACCACCTTAGCGGTCCCACACGATCGACTCTACGACTATCTGTAAGAAGGTAAATCGAGAAACTGCAGTTGATCATAATATTTTTTTAAATCAAACTCAACTAATATGGTTGTTATTCTTGCAACTTATGACATTTATTTAATATATGAAACTTATATTATTTTATGTTATTTTATTTTATATATACCTTAAATGATTTTATAAATTTACTATAGTTTCATGTATTTAAATAAAAATTTAAAAATAAATTATAATTATAAATTAACAAATAATTTCATTCATCAGTTATGTATCATTCATCTTAATGAATATAAATAAATTTTTATTGCCTCTAACTTGGTGTGACAGTAATGTTTGAATCACTCTTGATATTAATCCGTTTGATAAATTCTAGATTTAGTTAATGGTTAATAAAAAATTTTCATGGGATAGAAATAAATAAATTTTATTGAATTTGAAAATAATAAATTTTATAAAATTGGATATTAAGATTATCCACTAATCTATTTTATTGAGTTAGTGATATCCTCGACGTATTATTGAATTGATTATGATGGAATAGATTAAGATTATTTACTAATGTATATTTTATTGAGTTAGTGACGTCTTCAAAATATACATGAGTTGATTACAACAAAGTAAATTTACTAGAGAAGTAGTGATGAAACGTAGAGCCGAACCGTCAAACTATGTGTTTTATGATGTCTATTTTATTTACGAGCAATGATATGTAATATGAAATCAATATAACATACTGGATGCAATGGATCTCACATTCATACTATGAGATTCACAGTTATGCAATTGAGTGTATCATATTAATTTTATATTATTTTTTTTTTCATGTTATATATCTTTTTTTTTAATTATTTATTTACCATGTATGCATAGTCCTGATCCTGACCCTGACCTTGACCCTAGGCCTAGCAGGATGTATCGGGTGACGGTCTGTTGCTTCGCTCTTGGTACGCTCGGTGCAGCAGTGGAGGGAGCTAGAGACCAGAGAGGACGTTAACAGGCGACGATGAGAGCCCCATTCCCACTCTTTCACAAGGCCACCTTTTCGACGCTTGTCCGAGCCCCACGCGACACTGCGATCACCTTCGACAACTACGCCGCCCTCCTACGCCGATGCGCCGCCAAGAGATCCCTCCAGGATGCTCGCCGCATTCACCTCCACATGACCATGTCCGGCTTCCCTCCCCTCTCCCTCGGCAACAAGCTCATCGATGCCTACCTCAAATGCGGCGCCATTCACGACGCCCGCCAGGTGTTCGACGCAATTCCCAAGCCGCACATCGTCTCGTGGAACGCCATGCTCTCTTCTTACGTTCGCTCACTGAGAAGCCACGAGGCCCTGAATCTGTACAAGAGGATGCTCGCGGAGGGCGTCGCGCCAGACGAGTTCACCTTCTCCACCGTTTACAAAGCCTTCACCGACCTCGGCCTCGTGGCACAAGGCGCTGCGGTTCATGCCCACCTGGTCGTATCTGGTGTGGATGCTACAAATCCCTTCGTTGGCAGTTCCTTGGTCGATATGTACGCCAAGTCTAGAAGATTGGCAGATGCTAGAATGGTGTACGATAGAGTACACAATAAAGATGTTATTTTGGCCACCGCTTTGGTTGTAGGCTATAGCCACAACGGGGAGCACGGCAACGCAATTAAGTTGTTTCAGGAGATGATTAAAGAACGTAATTTTCCAAATGACTTCACATTCGCCAGTATTCTGATTGCATGTGGGAATATGGAAGATTTGAGGAAGGGCCTATATGTCCATGGTGTCATGGTGAAGATGGGATTCATACTGGATTGCTCTTCGCTCACATCACTTCTTACAATGTATTCAAGGTGCGGACTGATAGATGATGCACTGAAGGTGTTCGACACTGTCCCTAATCCAAATACCGTAACTTGGACTGCGACAATTGGATGTTTGGTATGTAACCACAGGGAAGAGGTTGCGCTTTCAATGTTTGGTAACATGCTTTCTCATTCAGTTAGACCTAATGCATTCACTTTGTCAACAGCTTTGAGAGCATGTTCTGCCCTAGCACTATTTGAACAAGGGAAGCTCGTCCATGCCTTGGCTATTAAAGTTGGGTTTGACAGTAATCAATTTGTATGTGCTGCATTGATAGATACATATGGGAAATGTGGGCAGATTGCAAAGGCTAGAGTTATTTTTGATGATTTGCCAGAGCTAGATGTAGCATCAACCAATTGTATGATCAATGCATACGCACTGAATGGCCATGGAGTGGAAGCACTTAGAATTTATGAAATGATGAAAGTACAAGGTCTGAAGCCAAATGATGCTACATTTGTTGGAGTTCTTTCCTCTTGTAGTAATGCAGGGCTTCTTGATGAAGGACGTCAAGTATTTTCTTTCATCACTAACCATTACGATAAGGGACCATCTATTGACCACTATGGGTGCATGGTTGACCTTCTAGGACGTGCTGGAAAGCTAGAAGAGGCAGAAGAACTAC
This sequence comes from Curcuma caesia, assembly GCA_037834155.1. Classification (NCBI taxonomy): domain Eukaryota; kingdom Viridiplantae; phylum Streptophyta; class Magnoliopsida; order Zingiberales; family Zingiberaceae; genus Curcuma; species Curcuma caesia. The sequence continues at coordinate 6,147 of JBBMKF010473693.1, read as the reverse complement.
TAAGCAAGATTAGGAATCCAGACAAAGTTTTGTGGAGGTCCTTGTTAAGTGCATGCAAGATACATGGGAGACTAGATTTGGCAAAGAGAGTGGCAAGAAATATACTAGAGCTTGATGCAGGCGATAATGGAACTTACATTCTTATGACAAACATATATGCATCATTGGGTCAATGGGAGGAAGTAATGAGACTGAAATCAACAAGTAGAAGAATTAAAGTGAAGAAAGATCCAGCTATGAGTTGGATTGAGGTAGACAGAGAGTTTCATTCATTTATGGCAGGGGATATGGATCACCCAAAGGCAAAAGAGATCTATACAGAATTGGAGAAGTTGATTACAAGGACCAAGGAAATGGGATATGTTCCAAATACAAAGCTTGTGCTGCAAGAAATGGATGAAGTGGCAAAGGAGAGATCATTGTATTACCATAGTGAGAAGTTAGCTGTGGCCTTTGGGGTCATGAACAACTATGGAAAGTGTCACAAACCCATTACTATCTTTAAGAACCTTAGGGTTTGTGGTGACTGTCATTCTTGGATAAAGTTGGTGTCTATTGTGGTGGGTAAACAAATTATTGCTAGAGATTCCAAGAGATTCCATCACTTTAAGGATGGCTTATGTTCATGTAATGATTATTGGTGATAAAGATCACTTTGTGCTAGTGCAGATGGTTCAAGTTTTATCTAACTGATAAAGACCACTATGGATTGGATGGACTATCTTCAGGTACTAGCAGCAGCTATGTAAATGTGACTTGGAAGTTAAGTAAATTAAGGTAATCATTTTTGGAATACATATCCTCCTAACCCAGCGGTTTTTTTTCTTAAAATTTTAAATTAGAATGTTTTCCGAATCAAATTCAATCAAGACTCCATTTCCTTTAATATTGGTTTGCTTGTGAATGGAATTTATTTCTGATTCAGGCAATAATATTTCTTTTTGGAGAATGTTTGAATTAATATTGATGCAGCCCACAATCCTCGCCTGGGTATATATATATCTGGATGGATCTACGTGTGCTCACCAGAAGCGTGACCAAGCATGCAAAAGGGTAAATCAAAGGACAAGTTGCAGCTAAGGAAGTATGATAGATCTTAAAATATTGTAGCTTGAGAACAACCCTTTGGGCACATCCTAGAGAGGTTCCATGGCTTGGGAAGTTTGCAGCTTGGGAGGTTCGTGGTTTGGGAAGTACGTGACTTGGGAACACCACCCGTAGGTCATCCTCAGACAAGTTTTGCAACTTGAGAAGTCTGCAGCCCCGAAAGTTCATGATCTCAAAAGTGCATGGTTTTGGAAGTTTGTGGCCTTGGAAGTGTTCATAGCTTCGGAAGTTCATGGTCTCAAAAGTTCATGACCGCGGTTTGTGGCCTTGGAAGTTCATGGCTGGGGAAGCGCATGATTTCAAGTACCTTCTTGGATAAATCCCTCAAGTTCTATCTTTTCATAGTCAACTAACTATGCAAGAGCATCCCCGCCACGAGAACATTCTCAGTATGCTGTCTAGGCAGTGAGAATACTCTCTACTAGTGGATATCTCTCTTGGATCTTAACCCCTTCAGCTATTTTACTAACCATGCAGAAGCATCCTCATCACAAGAACATCCTCAGCATGTTATCCAGACTGCAAGAATATCCATCCTCGTAGATATCTTCCCTAGACTTTGACTCCTCCGGCTATTTTTACTAATTATGCAAGAGCATCCCCACCATGGGAATGTCCTCGGCATGCTATCCAAGCTGCGAGAATATCCCCCCTCGAGGGAATCTCCCATGGACTCTAGCCTTGTTGACTACTTTACTAACCATGCAGGAGCATCCTTACCATAGGAATATCATTAGCATGCTGTCCATGTTGCTAGAATACTCTTACTTGTGGATATCTCCCTTGGATTCCGAGCTCTCCGCTACTTTACTAATCATGTAAGAGCATCTTTGCCTTGGAAATGTCCTCAGCATGCTATCTAGACCGTGAGAATACGTGATAACTAATAGTTTGTCATATTATTTTGCACTCATACTTGACACTTTATTCTTCTCGTGCGCTTAAGATTGTATTCCTATCATAGTTTACATGTAAGGGTTAATTTGGAGCTTTGTGTCAATTTCTCTATATTTATGATATTATTTCTTAAAATATGAATATGGTTTTGTAGGAAATCAAAATGAGTCATGGATTTGAGCTAAGCTGAATCAATTTTAGTCCAAGGCCAGGGTAAAGAGAGTTGGTTCATGATTGAAAGCTGGTTTGATTCATTTGAGAATTGGTTCAAATCTTGAAGGGGTTCATAAAGGAAGAGATTTGATTCATCATCCAAGGTGGTTCACGACTTAAGAGTTAGTTCAATTTGAATCATCAATGGTTCAAGCCTTCAATCTAGTTCAATCGGATGAGATTCAATTTGATTGGGTGGTTCATCACTTGAGAAATCTGATTCATCCTTGGAGAAATCAATGAGTGTTGGGAGCATCACAGTGAACTATGAGTAGTAAGTGTAAAATTAGGTTGTTTGTGAACTAATGATTTTGTATCAAGTGAAACAAGTTACTTGATAAGTGCAAAATCCTGATTGAGAATTGACAAAGTCTTGGTTGGGAACCAAATAAGTGGTTAAGTCTTGGTTGGGAACCAACCAAAAATATTTTAGTTGGCAATTAGGTAGAACAAAGTCCAAGCGGAATCAACTAAAAGCTGAACTTAATAAATCACACTAGATGAGTCAGTTAGAAGTTGAACATCGTGCCACAGTACACACTAGTAAAGTTAAAACTTATACTAATTACGCGTATCAAATGTAGGGAAGCGAAGTTCGATGGTTCGAGATGACCGAAAGGAAGTCCAGACAATTGGTTGGAAATAATCTTCAATTGATGGAGTCAAGGCTTACTAGGCAACTGGATAGAGGATCGGACAACCACAACTTCTAGGCGATTGTAGATGCTTCCAAGCGACCAGTAGTGATAAGATTTTACAATCCAGGAAAGTCGGTCAAAGATGGAAATTGACCAGGCTTCGGGTGATCGAAGGGAGTCCAGTCGATTGAAGACCGCGGATAGCATTTACTACTAGATAAAAGTCACAGCCATGTTAGCAGCCTCCCAAGCGATCAAAGATGGTCCAGTCGATTGGAGAGTGTCATCTTAACATCCGAAGAAGGCTTAAAAAAGAAACCTTGAGGTAGAGCTTTTGGATCACCTTTTCAACTCACTACTACTTTGTTCGTGCTCATACTCATTGTGCTCTTCGGACGTTACTTCGACAACATGTTGCAATATCATGCTTCATCTTCTAAACGGCAACACTAGCGTAACATTATATTTATTTAATTGTTATCATATCATTGTTTGTTTGTGCTTATTTTTTAGATTCTTTTTTTGTAAGGTTTTTCATCGTAGAATCTTTTTAAAAAAGAGAAATTATAAAAAAAATTATATTTTTATTATTGTGCAAGTTAAATTTCTATTCAAATCTTGCATATTGAAATTAAGTTTTGCATAATCAATAGCAGTTTAGGTTTTTTTGCTTGTCTATATATTCCTACTTGTAAATTTACTTTACTCAATCAAATTTATGCTATGTTAGTAATAATTCATTTCCGTTGTGCTATTTTAGTTTGCTTTAAAATTTCTAGGTAATTTCAATAAATTAGCTTGTAAAACACTTAACGCTATTCATCAATTTGAATTTGATCCTACAAATTGGTATCAAAGCGGGTTGAGCTGATAATATGCTAGGAAAGTCCCCTTGGATGGAACTAGCTGAAGTTAACTCATCTCGTTCTAAATCAGTTAGACCAAGGAATTGTACTAAAGCTAGTCAAGTTTAAAATTTTTTATTTTAGCTTTATCTAAGGAAGCGGTCATTATTCCGATATCCAAGAAGGTCATTGTGTCTCATCATGACCTAGAAATTAAGTTAGAAATTTTTTATTTAACTAGCTCAAAGAAAAATATGAATCTAACTTAGGAAAAATTTTGCGTTTTGAGTCCGAACCAAATCAACTTAAATACTTAACTCTAACTTAACCAAAATCAATTTGCAATCCTAAGCTCAATCACCTTGCAAGACAATTACAGTACAATCTATTCTCCACGATTCAGTGGCAATAACTTTGTCTATTGGAAGAGAAGGACAGAGTCAATCTTAAAAAATGATTCAAGCTATTGAAAAATCATTCAAAAAGGGATTGACCTGCCCAAAGATTCAAAAGATGAGTTATGCAGATTTGAGTCATGGACAAGTAATACTAAGCAAGAAGCTCAGACAAATGCAAAAGCAATCAACATCATCCTTTGTGGTCTAATTCAAGTTCAATTTAAGAAAGTTGGACCATTTAAGAATGCAAAGGATCTCTGAGAAAAATTAAAAACTCAAAACAAAGAATCTAAACCAGTCAAATATGTTGCACTACTCTTATAGTCAAGATAGATTCAAAAAATTTTAATAGAATTTAAGTTTAGTACACTTAGAAGAAGACTTGGACTATGTAAAATAGATTGATCCATCTAATTGATTTATTAGTTTCGACTTGTTATTGACCGGCTTTGAACTTGTAGTATGTTTGACTTATGTTAGACTTTATTGATTTATTATTTGACTATGAGTTTGTGCTTAGTTTTATTTTTATGCTTAATTTGTTATACATGTTAGTTTTCCTTAAAGATTGAGTTCATTTTTAAGTCTTGCATTTATTTGATTCTAAAATATTTTTTCTTTCAAACCTAAGTTTTTGATGTATGAAAAAAGAGAAAAAAATAGAAAAGTTAAAAGTTAAAAGTGAGTAAAATTTTTGATGTTTTCAAAAAAGAAGGGAGAGAGAGAAATTAAACTTACTTTATTTATTATTATTATTATTATTTGTTATTCATGTATGACTGTATTAATTATTATTTTTAATCATACTATGAATATCATGCTTTTTATAAAAGTATTATGAAATTAACTTTAATTTAGTTTTCATACGATCAAAAATGAAGAGATTATTGATGCTGGAAGCATTACAATGAACTCTGAGTTTTGATGTATGACTAAGTGCAAAGTTAGATTGATTGTGAACTAATAATTTTATATCAAGTGAAATAAGTTACTTGACAAGTGTGATGTCCTTATTGGTAACTAGGCAACTGTTCAGTTCTAGTGAAGCTAGACAAGTATAAAGTTCTAGTCGGCAATTTGGCAAGTGGTTAAGTCTTGGTTGGGAATCAAATAGAAAAGTCTTAGTTGAGAATTAAGCAAAACAAGTCCATGCAGAGTCAATAAGGAATTGAAGTTTTAACAGACAAAGCCCAAGTGTAGTCAGTTAGAAGATAAACTTGACAAATCACACTAAATGAGTTAGCTAGGAATTGAACATCTACTTGAGGTATGCGCAAGTAAAGTTAAATCTTATATCATATTGATTACGCGTATTAAATGTAGGGAAGCGAGGTTCGATGGTTCCAAGTAAACGAAAGGAAATCCAAGTGATTAGCTAGAGATAACCTTCGACTGTTGAAGTCAAGGCTTACTAGGCGATTGGATAGAGGAGTGGACGATCGCAGCTTCCAAGCGACCGTAGATGCTTCTAGGCGACCAGTGGTGATAAGATTCTGCGATCTAGGAAAGTTTGTCAAAGATGGAAATTGACAATGCTTCGGGCGACCGAAGACCACGGATAGCATTTACTATTGGATAAATGTCACAACCATGTCAGCATCCTCCCAGGTGATTGGAGATGATATATTTGATCGGAGAATGCCACGTTAGCATCCGAAGAAGACTTATAAAAGGAGTATCGGGATAGAGCTTTCTAAACCCCAAATCAACTTTTCATCTGACTACTATTCTGCTCATGTTCTTCGTGCTTCTACGCTTGCTGCGACGATGCAACCTTGTGCTCAAACTTCAATCGGCAACCCTACCATAGCTTTAATTTATTTTTGTAGTCGTACATTTGTATCTCTATGTTTACCTTTTAGATTTTTTTTTTCTTGTAAGGTTTCTCCTCTTTCAGAAATTTTCTGAAAAAAGAAAATTTTAAAAATAAGAATCGTATTATTTTATCGTGTATGTCTGCCACGTCTGCCTCGTCTGCCTCTATTTTTGATTAATTATTGCATGCTCTAATTGTATGAATAATTGTTCAAGTCTTGCATGATTAGTTTG